>VZSR01001299.1:4704494-4744118 GCA_013398615.1 Brachypodius melanocephalos | reverse complement strand
GTAGAAAAAACAAATCCTTTTCTTGCTGAGGACCAAGGACAATTATTACAAGTTTTCAGGCCCAAAAGCATAAACAACAGTGGACTGAAGAGAGGAAACAAGAAGAATGGGACTTCATAATCTGAAGCTGTAATTGGACAATTAAACTCCAATATGCAAGTGGACCAAACTTTAAAAAAAGTGAGACCTTGTGACCTGTTGTCCATTTTTGTGACCATTTTGGGTCCATCTTGGGTGTAGCCCTGGCCAGGCTCTTTTACTGCCCAAGGTGTACCCTAAAGGCCTTTCAGTAAATACCTACTTTACTCTCTTAGCACTGTCTAGTTTCTGTTCCAGGTCAGCCTTCCCGAGGCTTCAGTTCAGTCCCTGTCCTGTCCTCTGCTGGCAACACCATAAAGGTGACACTAATTGCTGTGTCTTTTTAGAAATTCATGTTGCTTACAGACACTTTGGTAACATCATTTCAGTGGAAAATGTTCTATAGTTTGAAAATCATATGTCACAATCCTGTTTGATATCATGAGGTTCTTTTCAATATAAGAAAGTATTATAATTTTATACTTTTTGTATTATTATTGCATACGTGAATACATTTGTGATTTATAAAATTTTTTTCATTCACTTGCAGTCTTCTGTTCCTATAAACTCTTTTGGTTACTGCCCAGTCATGTACTAATATCAGTGTAATAAAATGCAACAAAGTCTCACTATGATAATAGTGGTATTGTCCTTTCATTTGAAAATTGCTAATTGCAGAATTTCAATTTTCTCATTTATCTTTGCAAGAGAATAAATGTTTACTGCAGTTAGATAAAATTATCGAATTTTATCTAAAAGTTTTGATTCATCTCCAATGTAAAAATATTTTCTGCAGTCTATATCTCAATTGAGAGCAGATTAAATGCAGCTTTCCTAATTAAAAAACCCCAAACTGTTTAGATTGGAATTTGACCAATCAGTTAAGCAGAGGAAGGTGTGTTTAAAATAGATTTATATTGTAAATGTAGACAGCATAGAAATTCTGCAGTAATTTAATAATTTAGAAAGAACACAATAGCAAAGAGCACACTTTTCTGAAACTTGAGAGAAGTAGAAAAATCCAGATGAATACATTGTCTTAACACGGTGCAAACCCTTTTTTTTTGCCATCTGCCATGTAAGCTGACCTTATAATTCTTTTAGAAGCATTATAATACAAAGTGCTTTAATAACTAGATTTTAAGCATAAACTTTCAGACCTTTTATATCCATATAACCTGCTTTACTGTTTTAGTTTCTTGAGACTTTGTTATACAGTTACTTTTACTTTTTCTCATAATGATTAAATAGTTTAAGCAGTAAACCTAATTCACAGAGTCCTTGTTGCAATAAAGATAAACAATCAGAAAAGATGATTTCCTTGATTTTGCTGTTACAGGAGTGTATTTTAAAGCTACTTTGGTCACCTTAATTATATGTTTCCAGATGTTGCATTTGAAAGTTGAATTTTATTTTCAAATTTCCAGACTTACTCTGTGTTTTAAAGTTGCTAATTTTTCTGGTTTTTACCACCTAAAGTTATCCCCTAGATATATCAGGGGCTTTAGAGGTGAAAATGTGTGTCTGACTCTGAAGTGGCTTCCAGAGAAGATAAATACCTGTGTAGTTTAATCACAGGAGCAATGAGTGAATGTTTGCAAGGCTTTGTGCCAGCAGCTTTCAGGGAGCTTGCACTGCCTGGGGAGCTTTGGAATGCCATTGTAGCTCACATCCCCATCAATCAGATTTTAGAGACATATTTTAGACTGACTCCTCAATGAAGTATCTAGGGGGCCCTTGGTGTCTAGGCTGCCTGTAGGGTCAGTGGGGATGTGGTCAGTGTAGCCAGTGGTATCTAGAGAACAGTTTTGCTCTCTAGTCACTTGAACAACTAACAGAATGGGATTGAGGAAACTTTACCTGAATGTTAGCATCTTGTACTTATTGAGACTCCCAAGGAAATCAGAGATGGAGCTGGCAAGTGTGATGCATGGGAATAATCTGCAAGAGCACTGCTCACTCTGCAGTGACAGGTAAGGGGCAGATGGGATATTTTTGGGCACTAGATGCCTGTATATGAATTACCTCCACTGACAGGATGACTCCTTCTATCAAATGTAGCGGAAATTCAGGTGCTGAGTTTGCTCATGGAGACACATGGTATTATGATCTCTGACTGACATCTATAGATGTCCAAATTCTAGTTTGATTATTAGGTATGATGTATGATAGGACAAGGGGAATGACTTCAAACTGAAATAGAGTGTTTAGATTAGATATTAGGAAGAAACTCTTTAATTGTGAGGATGGTAAGGCACTGAAGCAGTTGCCCAGAGAACTTTTGGATGACCCATCTCTGGAATTGTTCAAGGCCATGTTGGATCAGGTTCTGAGCAACCTGATCTAGTGGAAGGTGTCCCGGCCCATGGCAGAGGGTGTTGGAACTAGATGATCTTTAAGGTTTCTTCCATCTCAAACCATCCTATGATTCTATGATGATTCATTTTCTTCAACTCCAATCTGTCTTTTTTCAATTAAAATTTATTCTATGAATGAATTGTCCTACAATGTGATCAGGTATCACAGGATAGATGCAGATGGACTCCCAAACTGTGTTACAGAAGAGGGTGAAAGCAATATGTGATACTTTTTGGAGAACCTATTTGTCTTGTCTCCAACATTGACAACTTAACTGTGCATTCCAAGACTTATTAGAAAATGCTGTTGGTTTTACATTCACAAATGAATGAAGTGTTGCTCAAGTATTTATTTTTTTCTCTTTCAGTTATTGCAATGGATGTATGTTAGATCCAGACTGTGGTCTCTGCTACAAATTGAATAAATCAAGTGTTGTTGAGTCCTCATGCATTCCTGTTGATAAAGATTCTACAATGAAGGCAGCTTGGGGCAGGTATGTCACTTGTCAAGACTTTTTAGCCTTGTGCTCTACAGAGAGTGTATTTTATTCTATTGAGAACAATTCTGCTTTTACAAAAAGTGTTAAACTCTTAAGAAGTTCAGGAAGAAGAAAGTAACTTGGTATTGTCAAAAATGGGTGATTACTTCCTAACAATAAATTAAAGCCTTGACCCTGATGTATGCAGCCCTTTCAGTGTAGTCTGTCACATAGGAAGCATGGCAAAAGTACACTAGAAATGAGGAAAATTACCTTTCCTTAATGTTTTTCATTCATTTGCTGTGGCATATTCCCCAGTTATATAGTTAAAGCCCTTGAAATTAATTTTCTTTTTAAATGCATAATTTAAAACACACTTTTAATATTAGCCTACCAAAGAAACAATTAGCTTAGCTGAATAAACTAAAATTAGCAAAATCTGAAAAGTTCAAATTGTCAAAAGCATGGGGTTTGGCCACAGGTTTCTGTGGTTCTGTGCCTGAAAGGGGTATCATGCTGTATGTTGTATTTGAGTGTAAAAATGTGTGCATTCATAGGTGCAACTGCAAAATATATCACACCTCTTTCTTAAGCAGCACAAAAATTTCCTGTGAAGTCTCAGCAACCTTCAGGTTTTCTGAAGTACTGACTATTCCTAAGGAATACCTTTGTGAGTTGGAACATTGTCTTGTAGAGGCTTTATGAATACTTTAGTTGTGATTAGGGCTTGGATTAGGGTTTAGAATGGTTCAGAGCCACAAGGGAATTATGTAATTACTTCTGATAAAACCACCTCGACATAATTAATCTCAGCCACCCACACACCATGAACATACTTAGGGAATAGGCAAAGGTTTGTGTGGTGGTTTGAGCCTCGGGGTTTTTTTGAGGTTTGGTTGTTTGTTTTTTTTTTTTAAACTTTCATACATATTTCTCAGAATTTAAGCCCAACTGTCTTAATGGCACTGAGTCATATTGGACAGAGGTTGAAAAGTATGAAAATATCTCCTAATTGTAGAATAATTAATTTAAAATTACTCTAAAATTGCCCTCATTTTGATTTCAGTACCATTAGGCTTAGTAATTAATTCCAGGTGCAGAAAAGAGAAGCTTATATTTTTTGTAATCCTAATTTAAAAGCACTCTGATAATTTTTGGGCTATTACAGTTAATAAATAACTGTGAAAACTACAAAATCTCATCTGACCTGCTTGTTCTGTGACTAACTTCAATGTCACATTATGGAAAACACCTTGCATATTGCCTGATATCCTGATGTGACCTGCAGCATGTGGGCTCATATTTGTAAGGTAACGAATGCTTCTTTATATTCCAAATCAACATTCATTTCCTATATACTGTAGTTTTAAGTAACTTGTCTGTAACTAGCAAAATCACACTTGAATGCAGAAAGGCATAATGCAAACAAAAACTTGTTATGAATAGTTGATAGATAAAATTAAACTTTATTTCATTAGCCAGTGCTATTTTTTAGCATAGTAAATGTGGGCATAAGCAATTTTTTCATATTCATGATTCAGTCTCTCTTTGCTGTACAACCTATTGGAGCAAATTAGATTGGGAAGAAGAAATACTTCCTTTTCATATTGGAAAATGCAGTCTTTCCTTGTGAAAGAATTCCATTGCAGGAGGACCCTGGTTAAAAACCTTCACGAGGAAATAAAGCAATTTTATATATGTTATATTGGTAGTCACCATTATGAAAGTCCTGCCTTAAGATGGAAAACCAATAAAATATCCACATTTCTTTTTCTAAATATTCATCACCTTTTCTAGTGTTTATTTTATTAATTTCTCTCTTGCCTCCACCTGGTCTGTGTAATCAGGCAGTTTTCAAAAAGCTGATCCTTCAAGCTGTGAAATGTCAGGTGGCGCCTTCTGTGCCTTCCAAGCCCTGTGGAAGAGGGGAGCATTTTGCCTTCTCCTTTTCCTTCTGCTCCTCCTCCTCACAGATATGTGTATTTCTGTTTACTGGCCAAGGGGAATCCCCATAGATTTTTGTTTCCAAGGGCTCACATTCACATACCACCCCCCAGCTGCATTTGCTCAAATCCTGAGTCTGGTTTACAACAAAATCAGTCCCACAAAGCCATAGGATTTCCCTGCCAAGGGAAGATTGCTGCAGGGAAAACAGGGTAGATACATCCCTAGTTGTGTCTCAGAGCAGCCAGAGGCATCTGTATCTCCCTGGCAGCACAGGGAGAACAAGTGCCTGAGACAAACTAACAGCACTGGTGAAGGAAATTGCAGCCGTTTCTTTTACAAAGTTACTTTGGCACAAACTAGACATACAGGGGAAATGACTTTAAAAATACATGGCATTATGGTGATCAGAAAGTAGCGTAATAATTTGAAAGATGATTGTGTGAGCTATGGACAGCTGATAGCTGTAATTATCAGCAGTCTCTTTTGTAACTCTTGTGTATCCTGGTGGCTTCATGCCATCCGGTATTAGATGAATGAGTTTAAATGGCTTAAAACCTCCAGGGTTATGCTTGGCTCGTGGAAAATCTGTTTTGTCATTAATTTTGCTCAGGAGAGAAGAAAGATGTGAGCTATTTGTTTGGAACTTGTTGGACCTCAGATGTCTGAGCATTAGCAGAAGCAGCAGCTCTCATGATGCTAATGCAGGAGTTAGAGAAACAGCTTCTCCTGGACTCAGGCTGACAGTGCCATGCAGAGCATTTTACTGCTGTTACAAACAAATCTTGTTTATGATTTTCCTGCTGGAAAGTTGGGAGCTGCAACCATCTGAACCCCAGCTGTCCTGATATTTACTCAGGGGCTTATCTATTCCTGATGTGTAACCTACCACCAAGGTCAGAGGTGCTCAGAAGCACTAATAACAGAGAAGGCCTTGTCATATATTTTTTAAAGCTCTCTGCAGCCCTGCAGACTGACATAGAAAACTTCTGTGTATGTATTTATAGCTTTGCACTGTTTTTCACCGTTGGTCCCAAGGTACTTTGATAACACTGATGATGTAGTGGGCAATGCTTTGACTGTTACCGTAAAATACTGCAATGCATTTTATTTCCAAGACATTTCCCCAGTGCCAGCCAGGTGTACTAGATACCATCTCCATTGTTAATTGCATTTATTTGGTTACGGTATGTTCTACATTGAGAAGTTCTTGGGAGGGGAGGGAAGAGAGCAGAGATTTCAGTCTCCTGTGGCTGCCAGCAAGGCTGTTTATGTTGCTGCGGTTGTCATAGAAACCCAGGGAGACAATTAAAGCTTCCACATATTTTTCAAGAAGAATATAGCGTTTGGGTTCTGTTGAACGTTGGGAACTCGGTGGATGGCAGTGGCCCTGGGGGAGAGAGACTGCGCAGGAATAAATCTGACTGAGTCCAAGTCAGAGCTTAAGCAGCGTGGCTAATGTGCAATGGGTGTGCCTGTAAGATCATGCATGTACCACAAGCAGTAGAGATGTGTTTTTCATTATTTAATCAGTTACATAAGCACGATTGGTGTTAGTCATAACACAGAGAGGAGTGTCTTGCCCAGGGCACCAGCACAGGCAGGTGCTTTGCTGCCCTTGGTATTTCTGAACCAGTTTACAGAATAACTATTGACATGCAAATCTTGCTGCCTCCAGCTCTGCCTAGGGGTGGTTCCAAGGATGGTTCCAAGACAGTGAGCAAGAATATTCTTAAATTATTTACTTTGTAGTAAAAGAAGAAGAGCTGTATCTTTTCTTTCAGTGTGGTCTCACCGTTCTGGATTGGGACTCTGTTATCCAAGATATAGGGAAGGTTTGCACTTAGCAGTAGCACAGAAAGCCTTGCAGTTCTGTTCTTCATGAACATTGATTTATGAAATCCCCATGAACTTAATAAAAAGCATTATCTCACTTGTACAGAAGGGGATGCAATGGGAAGGTTCCAGTATGAAGCTCAGGTGACACATCAGAGGTCATGGGCAGAGTCCCTCTCTCAGCCAGGACAAAATGTAGATGTGATTGCTTTAAATGCTATGCTTTCTGAAGGGTTTTCCCCCAAAATTACAATTAATCCTACAGTACTCAGAGAAATTTCTCTCTTTAAATTTATCGGTGTAATTGCAATACTCCTAAAGGTCAGCCAAGAATTAAGAAACTTTAAATTGCATTACTACCCTTACAGTTGAAAGAATAACTGCAAGGGAAGGAGGTACTTACAGTGCCTTGATGTGACATTAACCTTGACATGAGTATGTTGTCAAGACGACAGCAGGCCCACAACTGAGCTAAAATGCACTCATGAACAGCTCTGAGCAATCTTCCTCTGGAGAGAATGATGTTGATTTTATACAGTAAACAATTATGAAGAAATAATAACATCATCATCAGATCAGAGACAAGCCTAGAAGCCATCCTGTCCACACAATTAGCTGGCAGGGCTCCACAGTCCCCGAAGGAGAACGATTGGGAACAGAAATCTATAAAGAGAGAGGAGCTGAGTGATTTGCTTTTTCCAGCCATTTTTATTAACTTCGTTAGAGGAACATCTCCCTGCCAGAGGAGTTTAATGTTTCATGGAGAATCCTGCTTTTCTCAATCTAAAGAAGCACTTCCCTCTCTAAGGGCACTCAGTGCAAACGCAAGAGTGCAGAAGAGCTCTGTCTTTGGGAAGCTCTGTTTTCCTCTAGCCAGTGATCTCCTGAGCATCTTCCTTCCATGTAAAATTAATGGCATGTTTACAGATGCTCAGTATTGCTGTTATGTTTTGCTGTGTGCCTGTTGTTCATATCTGCTGGTTCGCTGAGGGCTTTAAATGTGTCTTGGAAACCTCTTTGGGGGGAAAAGTGGGTTTGAATTGCCTGTACAGTGAGAGGAAGTGGGTCAGGCAGGCAGTTAAACCCCCCTTCCCAGCTTCAGGAATGTGCCTAATGACCTTGGCATTCGAGTCTGGATGCTAACTAGATTCCACTGGTTAGAAAAAATAAATTCACGGGAGTTCATTAGCTGAATTCTCAGACAACAGATTGGTTTATGTCCAACAGGGGACATGCCAGTGTCTGTCACAACCTCGAGAGTATTTTGGGGAGCTTTACATTCATGCAGCACTGCCTGTTGTCTAATGCATTGCAGATGAGACTCTTAAAATTATTAGAATACTTTTTCTTTGTAAGAACATTAGATTTTTCTAAAAATACTATATTACTTTCCCCCCTTGTAGATAAAGACAGGCATGTAAGTTCATTTACACTTGTTTTGCATCATGACAGATACATTTGTAAAAGTTCCTGTGACTGCTTTACTAATGTAAAAAGAATGTATGTGTGTATTTACACGTTTGAAGACTTAGACTCTGTTTTCAGTACGTCATGGGAAACAGCATTATGGACCTTTGCTGTTACCATGGAAAGATTAGCCCCAGAACAATCTTTCAAGAATTAAGTATTCTCCTGTCCATGGGTAGATGTGGTTTGTTTTGTCATCCAGAAAGTATTGGTAGAAGATTTATTGCTGAAATTATTATTTGAAACCTTTCTCCAAGGGTCTGCATTGAAAATTCATGCTTAACTCTCTAGTAATTAAAAGAGAAACTAGTATTTCTCTTATCAAGTTGTCAGGTCAATAGATGAATATTATACATAGGATTATGGTTCTCATATTTACCATGTAAAAAAGATAGTAGAGGGAGTAAATTATTCAGGAAAGTACCAGGATCAAGAGAATATTCACATCTGCATGTATGTTGGCAGCACTCAGAAGAGTTGTGATTATAACCAGTAGAGAAATTTCTTGATTGACAATATGGTAAATATTGGCTAAATTGAAATATTCATAACTTCAGTAGGAACCAGAACATAAAACGCCCCCTCTCTGCTTCAATATTGTTTAGAAAAGAAAATCAAGATATATGCAGAATTATATTCTGATTATCTTCCCCAGTGCTAGTAAATATGAAAACTTGGAACAGTCAGGTGGCAGGGTGCAATCCTATTTGTCCTGTTTGATTAGGAGTATGTACTTCAGCACAATAATATCTAATATATATTAGTGAGGTGTGTGAAAACAGAAATTAAAATATCTGAAACTGATTATAGTCTTTGTCAGCCAAACTCTGAGGCATGAGGTCTTTCCTGGGATGAGGTTGCCAGACATGTAATCACAGTCTAATGGTTGCATATACCACTGTGATTTGTAAAAGGGATGTAGAAGAGGAACTTAAGAAATCTTGTATGCTTATTTTGAAGCCATTTCTGCTAACTGGTAAGAGTAAAGAGGAAGAACAGAAGGATAAAGTAATACAGAATACTGTGTCCTTAATCCTTGATGAGCCTATCTTACTGGTGATGCAGGAGTAGGTAGTAAAATAAATGGAATTTTAATGTTAAAATCCTTTCAGCCACTCTTTCTGCTCAAATCTTTAAGACGTCACACTTTAAAATTATTTTAAAAGGAAATTATTTCATGGTGGAGCTGAGAACCATAATAAGCTCCTTTTAAGCATATATAGAGATGGTGAAATCTATATATATACTGAAATATTGTAAAGGTGTAATTAAATAATTGAGGGTGGAATTTTATTATAACTTTAATAGAAGACAGTCTTGTCTTTTTTTCTTACTGTCTAACTTGCTAAAGAGGGAAGACTTTTTTAGTTATTGTTATAATTATATTTTAATTTAATGCCTGTACAAAAAAGGTACTTTGTATATTATAGCTGTATTTTAAGTCTAAAATAGTGAGCAGAGCAACATGATAATCTAAATTGAAACTATTTACATTCCTTTCAGATAATTACTTAGGAATTACTATTGATAGCTCTAACACAATATTTCTACTCAACCAGTGGCAAATTCTAGATGTTTGAAAAGTGTTGTTAGGAAGTGCATGTGTTTTGACTGGGAAATGTTTGATTTTTGTGCTGAAGACAGAATTTATTTGTTGTAGACAGCCAGCACAAAATAGGATTTTAAAGCAGGATTGGTTAGTTTGAAACATTGTCTGTACATTTGTTCTCTACCCATTCCTTTTTATTGCCCTTTGCTGCTAAACATGCTTCTGGCTCTTACTCCAGGTTACTAGTCAAAAGGCATTCTGGTAGGGAATGCCAACTGCAATTTGGGTTACTTGGTACAACTACTTCAGATGCTTGTAGCATTAAGGTAATTGGAATATAAAAACAAAAGTGGCCTTTGAGCTAAAACATTATCTTACCAAATGCTGATGTCTGGAAAAATTGTGTTACTTAAATGGAAAAATGTTTGAGTCAGTACTATTCATTTTAAAAGTGGTCCAAAGGAGAAGATGGTATGGTGTTCAAAATTTAAATATACATCTGCTGAAGAAGCAAGCTTTCAGTTTTTTTCAGTCATTCTCTGGTCAGCTGAAGAGGAGCTAAAAGGAAACGACTCTTTTTCCCTGTTTAAAAAGCATGTTTGCTCCTAGCTGACAAAGGAGATAGGAAAGCGAAGGAGAAAAAATGCCAGTGTGTGTGAGAGAATTGTCAGTCTCTCATCAGTGTGCTTAGAGTATGAGGATAATTCCTGCAGCTTTTCTCTCTCCCTTATGAGATGTACATTAGAGAGTTTTCTATTGCCCATAGGAGCCTGCTGCTAATTAGCTTCTCCAGCTGCTCATCTTCTTAGGAACAGATTAAGAGATGTCTGTGCCTCACTGCTGGGGCTGTGTTGCAGCAGGGGCAGAGCACAGCCCTGCTCTGCTCATCCAGGGGATCTGAGAGGGGCAGAGCAGTGTCAGCATGCAGGGAGCTGCTGCTGGGAGAGAAATGGGGATTTCCCCTTCTGCCTTGGAGCCAAGGAAAGGGAACTGACTCATATTTGTGAGCATGTGGGGGTTTTTTTCAAGGGGTTTTTCACATTTATTTGGTTATTGACTCTGAAGTTTGAATTTAAATGAAATAATTTATGAAGACTGTCTCAGCAGACTCCTTTAGGCTTTTACTGTGAAATGAATTTACAAAAATTAAGTTTTCTCTGTTTAGAGGGTGGAAAATATTTTGGAAAGTCTCATGTGGTAGAGGATTTTTACTGATAAAGACCATTCAACAGGGCCGAACCCAGACCTCCATACAGCAACTTGTACCTTTAACAGCATCCTAATCCACATTTTACATACCTTTATTCCATAGTAATTCTTCAGTAATCACAGCACTGGATACAGTAAAATTTTTGTATCTTCTCTTCTTAAGAGAATGAAATTTTAGAGTATTTTTTTTTTACTTTTGAGGGAAAAATAAATCAACACATTTCTGCAGTAGGACTGTTGAATAATTCAATATGTTTGATAAGTTTAAGTCATAGAAATTACTCTATGTGCTGTTTGCACGTGTGGTTCATTTCCTTGAGAATGGAGGCAGTAACATCAATCCCTCACTGGCACAAGATGAACTGGAATTATTGATTCCTTTGATTTAAAGTCATGACCTTACTTTAACTCAGCTCATTGCTTAGTACAGGCTGGGAAGTGGGCAGTCTATGAGGTGACAGGTCATAATTCTCAACAGCAGCACTTTGGGCATTTCTTCCTCCTTGCAGGATGCATGGACTTCCTTCTGTCCTGTAGCTTTCCACAGCTGTCATATTAGCTTTGCATAGGAAATATAAGGGATGAGTTTGAGATTCTGCACAATTGTTGAGTTCTTCAGACATGTGATTTAGATGGGGTGTGTTCCTGTTTACCATATTTTCTTGGAAAAATAACTATTGTTCAAAAGCACTTATTTATGTAAAACTCTTTTTAGCCATAAAAGATAGGTGATTACTTTGATTTCTGCTGAATTCTTCAACTGCAATGCCCCAGACTATTGAGTTGCATATAACAATGAAGATTTTGGTACCCAAAGTTCATAAATTTCGTAAACTAGAGATAATGTAACCGCTTACCATTTATGTAGTTTATAAAATTCATTAGATTAGGCATGGTTATTGCACCTGCCTGCACAAATCAAAGCAGAACAACACTCCATGTTAACTGCTTGCTCTCACAAATCAGGCATGAAATAATTATCTTGTTTTAAGTATTCTTAGAGCCTTAGGGCTCCATTTTCTTTCACAACTTTAATGATTTGGAGTGAATTTTAGGGCTGGCAGCAGAGGAATCTTCTTTGGAGATCTCTGCTGGGTGATTTAATTCAGAGCCTCCCCGGTACAGCAGGGATGGGTGGGGATGCAATACCTCATTCCCCTTCTGAAACAGGTTTCTCTGAGCTTTTTAGGGCAGAGCTATTGCCACCTACTGGAATCAGGGAAAAGCTCTTTTTAAAAAATACTGTTCCGTCATCTATTTGAAACAACGAATGCAAAATCTCAAGTATTTTCTGGTTAGATTTCAGTTGTGATGGCAAACAGTTGCTGGCAGTAGTTAAAATGTAATATTTGTGTCTAAATTGCTGTTACAGAAAACAAATGTCACAGTTCAGTACTTAGATGGAAGATTATAGTGGTCAAAATGTTATTGTTAGAACTACTGAAATATAAACTTTATATGTATGTCAATAACTAGAAATTAAATAGAGCAGGGAAGTGCTAAAAAGGCATGCTAATGCCTGTAATATTGATCTCTATTATAAACTCCTTGTCCTTATGTGGTTTTTTGTTTCAGATTCAACAAGAAAAGCAAATTTAGAAAGTTCCCCGCCTGCTTTCCTTTTGCTTCAGTAAAAGTTTCCAAAGGATTGATACTTTATTCTCTCATCAATTCCCACTACAATATGTGGTAATTAAGGTTTTGCGGTATTAACAGCACTATGGAAAATCGTTTCTGCACAGTGCTGGTTTGGCTGGGAGGCACAGGGTCTGCTGCCTGGAATAAGCAATAAACTATCTGTAAAGCCTCAGCAGTGTGCCTGCAGCCACAGAGCAGACACAGGCTGTGTTGGAATTGTGTCACCACATCTCATCTGTGGTTTGAGTTTGAGGTTTGGGTGGGATTTGCTTTGTTTTCCTCAACTGATCTATAAAATCTTGCCACTCCTTGCTAACTTCACGTAACAGGTTTCAACATGAAAACATGAAAAGTTTTTGCCATACCTCTGTAGGTCTAAAACTTTGGGGTAGTTAAAAGCAATACATTTTTTTTTTCTCTTTATTGTTTTCTAAAGTGTTTGGAAGCATTCAGACAAAAAAAATGTAATATAGAACCTATTTCGTTTGGAGGATGAATTTCCAGTGAATATTTGTGCTGAATTATCTTGATATTAAGTTACAACAACCACCTTGATTTCTTTGGTCTTTAATTACCGCAGTCTTAGAAATGCTTTTGACAATTGTAACTCAAGGGATGCTTTTGTCATGATGACATTCCTTTGACACTGCCACTGGCACGTGGTGGACAGCACAAGCATCAATAAAGGTTACTTGTAAGTTTAAACAAAAATAGGAAGTCTGGATGGAATTTGTTTAAATCAACTTCAGATGTCTAAAATACTTTGAAATGCCTTGTAGTTCCTTGACTAATGGAGTAAAAAAGATTCCTTTTAGTCCCTTTGGAGCTGGTCTTTGCCAGTGTTTTAGAGAATAGACTTTCTTTTGCCATGCCAGCAGTTCTTGCATGCTGTTCTGTTAATATTTCTTCAGTTAATATTAAAATATTGATACTTATTATTGAGCCCTACACTCAGCCCTTCCCACCAGCATTCGTTGGAGTCATCTGTCTTTATATAGCTACAAAAGAGGCATCTCCTGGGAGAACTGGTATTTCTGCAGTGATTAGGCAGCTGGTTGATATTTCTGTTATAACCAAAAGAACTTTGGAAATTATAATTATTTAGAAAATGAAATGGAAATTCAGGTAAAAAAAAATGAAATTAAACATCAAGTGGATATTTATTTTACAGTAAACCTGCATGAAATTCCAAATTGCTGCATTGGACATCATAAGCTTCAGACCAGTTTGTTTCAATAATTTTATTATTTTGATTATTTATAATTTTGATTATTGCCATCAGAGAGATTAAATGTTTTTAAATCTGGAAATAAAAGCTAGAAGTGCTCCTATCCTATTGCCCCAGTTCTGTCAGTAGTTTGATTGCAGTCTGGTGCTCCATCCATAAGTTCTCAAACATGTCAGAGCAAGGATGACCCAGAACTTCCACCAAAAACACCAGCAGCAACAGAACAGCTGCAGTTCAGGGAAAGACCAGGAGCACTGCGGTACAGCAAGGGGTCTGCACACAAGTGAAATTCTTACTGAGCTAGTCTATATTCAGTGCCAAGTCTGTCTTTAACAAAGAATACTTGAACCTCCTACATTTATGAGCATTTTTGTCCTGAAAGAGGTCCAACAGAATGAAGCCTGCCTGCCTGTAGGCAGGAATACAGAGTGACTAAATCAGTCTGGTTTTTGCAAGAAAGCATCGGGCAGCACAAGTTAGCTGTGGCAGCCCCCAAGGTGACTGACAGACACTTTGCAGTTAGTGCTCATCTCTGAAATTCCCCAAAGGTTTGTCTTTCTGAAGAAATGGCCAAGTCGTTAATGAACACTCCCTCCTTTCAGAGAAGCAGGGGAAGCTGGCGATGACTGGGTGAAGCCAGACTGGATGTGCATGCTTACTGCTGAAACTGATTGTTCCAAAAGTGAACTATTCCTGTATAACCACAGAAAAGCCACTAAACAATCTTTAAAGCACATTCTGGGGTCACAGGGAGTGCGCAAGCCTTTCTCAACCATGATGGCTGCCAGGAGGGAAATAATAGCTCATTCTGTTTTCAGAATATCTCTGTGATACCTTTTTGCTGGTTGTTATGCACAGACAGCTTTGTGCTTACATTTTAAATTTGTGAAATGGCATCTACTTCACAAGCAGTTAAACATTCCCAGATGTCATTTCTTGCAAGGGTTTGCCATGTGCCTGTGCCCTTACTGTGGCATGAGATGTTTCTTTTCAGTTTGTGCTTGATTGCAGCGAACACGATTAAATGGAGCTTTTGTGGCAGCCGCCAAAGTGGTGGGAACAGGAATTCTCATGTCCCAGTGGCCACTCTGTGTGCAAGCCACATCACTGAGCCACGGCCCCATCACAGACATCACATCTCCATCCAGACCTCTGCATGAATACCTGAGTGTAAAAGTGTCGTAGCACCCAAATTGTGGGTCTTTCCCCCTACCACATAATGAAGTTTTTTCCACTCCATCTGGTAGAATGCAGTGTCTTTCTTATTTTTTTTTATATTGCTGTCATACTAAAATACCTATTGATC
Source organism: Brachypodius melanocephalos (assembly GCA_013398615.1). Taxonomy (NCBI): domain Eukaryota; kingdom Metazoa; phylum Chordata; class Aves; order Passeriformes; family Pycnonotidae; genus Brachypodius; species Brachypodius melanocephalos. Next base: position 4,729,027 of record VZSR01001299.1, on the reverse strand, counting down.
ATGGCAAAGGCTTCAAAATGTTGAGTAGTATCACTTCCACCATATTTACTCAAATTTCTAAACATTGTTTGCCAATCTGCACCTCTGGGAAGTTCTTCAAGAGTTGATAATACCTGAAAGAATGAAATAGTGAGAACCGCAGCATTTAACTGAAGTCTTTCAGTATGAGAATTAGGACTGAACTAAAATGTTTCTTTATCTCTTACTGGATCTTTTTAATTTCGAGGATTGGCTGAGAGACTTTTTAAAAACAGCAATGGAATCTGGGAGGGTTCATGACTTACTGAGGACACTCTGCTTTATAAAAAGCAATTATAAAGTCATTGGGGTTCTCATGCACATCATTACTTTGGAAGCTACAAGAAATAGTAGAATTTTTCTTGAAAGAGAATAAAAGATTCAGGGTTAGTAAAGTTGTTCAAGGACATGAACAAATAAAAGTTTTGGTGAAATTGTGCCTCAGTGGACCATTGGGCTTGTAGAGCCACAAACATGGTATGCTGGAGGGGCAAACCTAAGATTTATATGCATGCTAAGAATATTTCAGTAAGAACTGTCAGACAGTTTAGGGGTTGTGAAACACTCTGTGGTTAATTTTTTGAATCAGTGTATTCTACATATGAAAAAGCAGCAAATGTTACTGAAGGTCTCTCAGTCTTTAAAGTACAGAGATGTAGGTTTTCTGTAAACCATTGGAGTGTGTCCTTGATGAGGGAAAAAGGGCAGAAATCATACATTGCCTGCTGTTGCCTTCTGAGCCTTTCCTGAAATGATTCACTCTTTATTTTTGCTTTTTCATAGACTTTTTTAGCTTGTAAACATACAGTATTGTTTTAAGTTGCAAAAATATATTCTTTTGTCTTCTCACGAAAACACTTTACAGCTGTGGGCTTTGCTTCTCCTTTAGCATTACCTTGCTGTAACCTTAACCTTGTATGATGTCAAATTCCAGTGAAACTTTCTCTGATGTTTCTGAGAAATATTTTCTGCCACTAAATATCAGCATATCAAGCTACTGAGTCATACTTTGAGAAAAAATTCCTCAGAATAATTTTTTTAAGCTCACTATATTTACAAAAAAAAAATATATCTTCAAACTATTTACTCAGCTTTATGAAGAATCTCTCCAGAAATAATTACCAGATTGTACTCTTGTTTATTTGCTGTATACACAGTTATTTTATTCTCCATCTTGTAATCACTCACTGCTGTTGCTATCACTGAATTTTTCAGTTATCAACCTTAAAGTAGTCTTCTGGCTATACATAATGAACACACTTTTTTCATGCCTTATTAACTGGAGAATACCTAATTTTTGCAGCTACAATTTCAACCTTCCAGGCCCTTAGCTGGTGTTAACCAAGTTGTTTTCTGTCAGCTGTTTGTTGAGTGTACTCTTAGACTTGGATGTAAATGGGTGTAGATGGCACCTCTGTGCACTCAGTTTGTGCATTAATATATTTAGATATTTGAGGATTTTATTTAAATTATTTCATTAGGTGCTAATTTTTTTAAAATATATTTTAAAATATTTTTAAATCCTTTTCCAGAAAAGAGTGCAAAAAGATCTTTTTTGCAAAATCAAGACAAAATATTTATTATCTTTCTGTTCCTTTTTTTGCCATCTGCTTCATGTCTCTGTTGAAAATTGGAGCAGTTTTGAAGCATTTCACCAGAAAATGAAAGAAAGAAGCAACATTCCTTCTTTTGTCTTCTCTCAGTTGAACAGCCAGTTTTGTACCTGAAAGCATCCAGTGTTGAAAAGAAACACAAAATACCGTATTTTGAAACTGTGACCTATTACCTAGTGCTTGAAGTAGTGGAAACATTCATAAGCAGAAATGCATGAAGGACAGTGACATTCAGCTAAGATGCTTATGCTCAAAACTAATTAAGTTTTTGCATTTTGATCAGCATTTAATTTGAATTCTGTGCATTAAAATTCTGTACTTACGACTACTAGGTGTTTGTTAAGTGAACAGTTGATTATGTTTCCTAGTTGTATGACCTCTCACAAGTTCCTGTGCTATTAATATAATATTTTAATTTTTTATGATTATGAAATCATAGAATTTAATTATTACTATTTAATTCTAATTTGCACTGGGGTAAACCAAGTGTGTCCAATCAGAATCTGAATTAGGACTAGGATAGGAAAGACACTGTTGAGCACAGAGCCATCAGATGTTTCCTGATACTTTCTGTGATCATCTGATACTTTGGAAGAGTGGCAGAAAGCTTGGAAAGAAAAATAAGTCAATCTCTGTGTATTGTGATCAAGGTAATTGTGTTTCCTATAACAAAAATCCAGTATATACTTATTCCTGCTCCCAGTTTTTGAGTGTACTGTCAGCTGCTGTGAGGTCTAAAATGGTTGGGCTTTAATACTGGGTAAACATTATTCTGCATTTTCCTGATTGGAGTCCATTTCTCAAGGTAAGGAGTGCACAAAAGATGATGGAGAAGCCTGTTGGACAGAGTTCTGGCAGTAGCAGAGATTTGTCTCTCTCCCCTCCAGGTAGATATGATGTAGAATGAAGCTTGAAACCCTTGGGGTGTGACAGCAGAGTGGGGAATTGTAGCTGACAGCTTGGAGGTAGCCACAAGGGCTTGCAAGGTGCCTGGATAGGAGAAAAGAAGTCTGAGGCAAATCCCAAACTGACCATTTTTCTCTGGGAGATTAGAGTTACCTAATCCCACCAAAGGTGCATGCTTAGCCCCCCAGCTCAGGAGTGTCCATCTGGCAGTGTCAGACACTTGAGTTTCTTCCTTTGGCAACAGACAACTGTGTTGTCCACACTTCAGAATCCACTAATAGGTGGTTACAAAATACTGAAATGTCCAGATCAGCAAACAGTTAAGAACCCCTTTGACACGATTAATTTTGGGCAGCTACTTGTCATGGGGAAAAATTACTTCTGTTTCCAGGCTGTTGCTCAGTCTATTCAGACTGAGTAACAGCTCCAGCAATCTATTTGTTGGGCAAATTCAGATGCAGTTGCAAAGCTGAAATTTTTCAGCTTGTGAAAATGTTTGAATTCAAACCTAAAGATTCTTAGGTAAATAAATAATAATATTAAAAAATTATGTTCATCTGTGATCAGGTAGCCAGGACAGAGGTAAATCAGAACAGTGTGCTGAGTCTCTTGCAGGTGTGTGTTGTGACATGACTGAGAATCATGGAGTCATTTAGATTGGAAAAGGCTCTTAAGATCATCAGATCTGTAGTTATAATGGATAGATCCTGCTGCAGTGGGGGTGTCAATGTGATAAAGACTTTTTCCATCACGTGCAGATGTTCCTGTCATCAGCTGAGGTGCAATTTACTTTCTTTGCTGTGAACTAAACTGTTTTTCCAGGTTTTTGAAACATATGCTAGTATTTTTTAATTTTTGCCAGTTATAGCAAAAGTCTTCAATAAGTGTCTCAAAGCTCTGTATTTTATGCAATGAAGGTTAAGCAATGTGTAGCTGAATCCCATGAAGTTTTATGGCAATAGTTTTTCAAGGCTGCATCTGTTTGTTCTTTTCTGGTTGTTTGGGGTTTTCGGGGTTTCTTTGGTTTCGGTTTGGGGTTTTTTGAGGGTATTTTTTTGTTTTTCAGTTGCTGTCATCTGGTGTAAGAAGCTTCATCTACTTATTTTTAGGTAATATCTGGTTTAATGGAAGAATTATTTCTCTGTGTAAACTATAAAGTCAAAGTAATAAATGCAGACTCCTCCAGAGAGTTGGAGCTTCTGAGGCGTGGATAACAGTAGCTAGGGAACTGTGAGAAAGCTTAGACATTATTGCTTCAGACATTAGTCAGGTTTAAAGTAATCTGTTGCCTTCAGGTGGAGTTGCAGTTCACTTGATGCTTTAGACAGCATCTTGCTGCATGTATAAAAAAAGGAGCAAGGATTGTTCTTTAAAACAGAATATGCTGTTTTATAGTGAAGCTATACCTCATGGTTTAACTACTTTCTATGAGTTGTGCTAATGTAATTTTGGATGTACATGGGTGGATTTGAGAGGCCACTTGATGGACAGGGTAGAGGCAGTTTCCAGAGCTCTCCTTAGTTACATGTCTGACTACCACTAAGATATTATATGGTTCCTCTGGTACCTTGCTAAATTCTGGCCTCTAAGGTAGCTGGGGGCTTGTTCAGACAACTAAATATCTTTAGCAGAAGAAGAGGGGCTTGAATTTATGAGAATTAATCCAAATGTTAAGATTCAGATTCTTCTACAGAATGTACTGTAATTGCTTGTGGATAAATAATATTAGTTGTTCCCAAGCATCATCCACAAAAACTTTCCTCCATCCAAACAGCAGCTACTCTAAATTATGTTTCTTTTGTCCTCTGTCATTTTCATGACAGACTTCAGATGAAAACATGAGTCAATAAACTTGGTGTAAATTTATATTTTTCAGTGGATTGCCATGATATAAAAGTTGCCACTCTACACAGAAGACTTTAAAAATCTCCTTGAAGGAGATTTTTAATATATCAAATATATTTGTGTTGCACTCGAGACTTAAGTTGGCAAAGTGTAGATTATCATGATCCTGATAACCCAGGTACAACAGGCTGGCATAAGAGCAGTCCTTAAGTAGTTTTACTTGTGTTAGAACAAAGAAATGGGGTATTGGTGAAACTGTGAATTAACTATAAAATCTTCCTGTGCCATCAGCACCTGATGTCAAAGTTTATCTCAGAGTGGAATGTGTAATTTTGAAATATGCTTGTTCTAACAAGCATTTTTCAGAGATGGACCATCACATCAGTGTTTTTCTTAAGAAGTAATTTTCTTTGCCTCACTTGATTTGAATTTTGACCTTTTTAGATTTTTGATCTGAATCCATTTAAGATGCTTCTGAAGGGCTTAAAAGACAATGAGAAGTCAGCAGCTTTCATATTAAAAATATATGAACTCTTCACAATGAAACAATAATTCATGCAAAAGCTGTATCTTTAGGGCTAGGCAGCAAAGGCTCACTGTACAGCACAGTGAAAATTAATGGATATTTGAGAAGAAAATTAAATTGGTCTCTGTTTTGTGCCTGTGCTATATCTTGCCCAGCCATTTTTCACACTGGGGTTTTCAGTGTTGTGATTCATGAATTATTGTACAGCCAAAATGCCTCAAGTATTAAGAAAATTTACATTGATTATCAAGGAAATGGTTTTATCCTGTTTCACCTTCCTGTTACTCACAATAATATTTTAGACTCCCCGCAGTTGCTCTTTTCTTACCTTCTTTTATGTGCCATATGAAGATAGTTTAAGAACATGGGGAGCAAAGCTTTAAGTTCTTTTGAACTTCAGACCATATCTGATAGAGGATGGATTCTGTTATTTTGAAACCAACCATATAATGTTTGCAATTTGAAAATCTACCAATTTATTTCCAGTCAATTGAATTTTTTGCATCAATTGTTGGTAGGTCAGGCTTTCACTAATTAGAACTGATGTGCATCTTAAGTAGCGTGTAGAAAACACGTAGCCAAAGAAATTCCCAGTAGAGGTTTTCAGAGCAGCATTTTCGTGTTTCTGCTTTGGCAGTAATTTCAGAGTCTATGATGTGGTGCATCTTCACTGGTTGTACCACTGTGACTATTGCCCAGCATATTGGTACAAACTCTTTGCACCAGTACCTGACTGCATCATTTCACTTGTACCATTTACAGGGAATTGCCTGGATGGTCACTCAAAGTGTTGCAGTCAACAGCTTAATGACCAAGTGAACACCAGTGACAGGTGGCATTCCTCAGGGGTCAATACTGGAACTGGTGCTGTTTAAGATCTTTGTTGATGACATGGACAGTGGGATCGAGTGCACCCTCAGCAAGTTTGCAGACAACACCAAGCTCTGTGGTGCTGTCACCATGTTGGAGTGAAAGGATGCCATCCAGAGGGGCCTGGAAAGGCTTGAGAGCTGGGTCTTATAGAACCATAGAAACATCAAGGTTGGAAGAGCCCTTTAAGTCTGACATCAGTCCAGCACTACCATTGTAACCACTAAAGCACATCACCCAGCACCAGCCTCTTAAACACCTCCAGGGATGCTGACTCCAGCACTCTCTGGGCAACCTATTCCAATGCCTGACCATCCTAACAGGGCAAAAAACTTACTCTAATATCTAACCTGAATCTCCCCTGTCTCACCTTAAGGCCATTTCCTCTGGTCCTCTTACTTCAGTCACTGTATAAGAGACCAGCCCTTGTCTAACTACAATCTCTTTTTGGTTAGTTGCAGACAGTGAAGAGATGCCTCCTGATTCTCCTCAAGACTAAACAAACCCAGCTCCCTCAGCCATTTCTCATAACATCTGTTTCCTAAGCCATTCATGAGCCTTGTTGCCCTTGGCTGGACATGCTCCAGCATCTCAATGTCCTCTTTAAAGTGATGATCCCAGAACTAAATACAGGATTCGAGATGCAGTACAATGCTGAGTACAGTGGGATGATCACTGCTCTGCTCCTGCTGGCCACAATATTCTTGATACAAGATGCCCTTGGCCTTCTTGGCCACCTGGGCACATGCTGACTCATATTGAGCCTGCTGTCGACCAGCACACCCAAGTCCCTTTCTGCCAAACAGCTCTTGAGACACTCCTGCCCCAGCCTGTAGCATTGGATGGGGTTGCTGGGAACAAGTGCAGGACTCAGCACTTGGCCTTATTGAACCTCCTGCAGTTTTGTCCTCACCCATTGATCAAGTCTATCCAGGTCTCTCTGCAGAGCTTTCCTACACTCAAGCAGATCAACACTCCCACCCAGCTTGGTGTTGTCTGCAAATTTACTGAGGCTGCACTCAATTCCCACATACAGATCGTCAACAGGGATGTGGAACTGACTCCCCAGAGAAACTGTGGATGCCCCATCCCTGGAACTGTTCAGGGACAGTTTAGATAGGGCTCTGAGTAACCTGGTCTAATGAAAGGTGTCCCTGCCCATGGAAGGAAGGGAATGGAACTTGATGATCTTTAAGGTCCCCTTCAGATCACACCATTCTATGATTCTTTGATTTTCTTCTGTGTTTCAGTGTATGAAGTGAGGGGTAGCTGCTCCTCTGCTTCCATCATATATGCTCCCTTCATACAGGACAAAATTCAGATTTTTTTCTGGTAATAAACCATATGCTAATTATAAATATCTTCTTCAGCAAAATAATAGGCCTTATAGAAACAGTGGTACAGAAGTAGATTTAGCACAGTATTAGAGCTTGAACAAATCTCCAGCCTTGACAGTTTTATTTTTTTAACATTCCCAGCACTGCAAGATGCCAGCAAATGCAGATGTCTTTGCCTTTACTATTTGTACCATGCTGGTTTACAACTGAAGGATAAGCAAAGCACAGTTCATTACTGCCAGATTTCTATTTAATCTAGTTTCTAGTGTTGTTTTTCCCATTTCATTGCACTGAATCTGCTTTTTTGCAACAAAATTTCCTCTCTGTTAGGGGCAAACAGCGGAGAATAAATGAATGGCCTCAGTCACAGAAGGCTTTGGAGACATCTGGTTCTCCCTTGTATCATTTGTGTTCCACTGTCAAAAGTAGGACACAACTGGGGAAAGATGGCAGGGGAAGGAAACACGCTGACCTGCCTGCAGTTGTGTCTGCATGAATCAGCATGTTGGTTTGTGCTCATGGAGATGGATGCAGGATAATAAACCAAGTATGTCTTTGTTTACAGTTTTGTTTGAGAGAAAGCATGAGGCCCTCTCTGCAGAGCTGCCAATCTGGCTGGGCAGAATGGAGAAACTCATCTCAGCATCAAGATGCTTAAAAGTGCTCATCAGCTTGTATTCATTACAAACACCTGCAAATGAAATTCGCATAACAGCAAAAGAAGCAAAAGTGATGGTATTAAAAGCAGTGTGAAACTGAGCACTCCTGTGTTCTTGCAGTGGGCCAGTCTGTATCCAGGCACAAAGGATGTGTCTGTGAGAGGGATGTTCAGCTGATCTCTTTTCTATGTGTTTTCCACCTCAAGAGTGAAAACGAGTCAATGCTCTGGATGAAATGGCCTTTCCAGGGGAACTGAGCAAGGCAAGGTTGAAGGGTGGAAAGGTGCACACTGGCACTGGCTGCATTGCCGACCCCAAATTAGGGGTAAACGTTTCTCCATTTGATCAGGTGCTGCTCGAGTGCAAAGTGAAACTGCAAATCTTGCAGGTTACTGCCATTAAGGAAGCATTAGGGCTTTGCTAATGGTCAGATGTGTATTTTTGCAGTATTTGTAGCGTTAACATCTCTCTTTTAAATATTTTGGAACTTTGGATTTCCAGCTCTCCTGAAATTGGGTCTGGGACGTCACCATGATATCCTACTTTAAATGTTGTCCTTTCATCAGTGATGACATAGGGAAGATTTCTGCCCCGGGAGTGCTGGTGGGTTGGTCATAAGTGCTGCACATTGCTGTTCAGCTCTCAAGTTTTGAAGGGTGGCTGTTACTCCACCATCAGCAACCTGTTGCCCACCTATTGCCCATTGCAGCCGTCTTCATGCTGGTTTCCCTGCTGTCAAGAGGGTCATATCCTTCACATAAGTGCTGAACTGATCTGGAAATCATAACCCAGGCAGATGTTCAGCTCTCTGTGATTTCTTCTTTGCAAGTAAATAACATTGTTTGCATATGAAAGAATAGTGTCTGCTTAAGTCTTCTCTCCCAAAAGTATAGAGGTTTTTCAGCTCTAGCAATTGATGTGGTGGCTGCTGAAGAGTTTCACTAGTTACATTTATGACTCGTTCCTTTAAACAAATGTTAATTAAAAAAAAATACTATAACAAAAAATAAAGTTGTCAGTATGTCTTTAAAAATGTTATATTGTTGGCAGTCAGAGGGAAATACCTGATCTTATGCCTATTCCTTGAAATACGGAATTCCCACATGGTCCTTGCAATAGAGACATGTTTTCTTTCAGTAGCTAATTACAAATGCTATCTTCTCCTAAATTACTTCACTGTGTAGGAAGGAAAATACACACCTCTTTTCTTTATAACTTCACTCGACCTTGGCACACTCCATAGACATTGCTGATTACACCTGAAGAGTGCTGCATGTAGTTGGTTCAGCAGTGACATAAGGACTAACTTCCATCTGACCTTAAATCCTTGTGTGCAGCATCTTTCGCTCCAAGTCCTGCTGCTGCAGCTGGTTTTGTATTGTGATATTCCTGTGAATTGGTCTTGAATGGCTTTGGTATCACCATTTGTGTGGTAATGAGTGGTTGTTTGAAGGAGATCTGTAAATACAAGGCAAGTGTTTAAATTCAGGAATATTCTGCTGATTACTCTTCCTAAGACCAGGCAAAAAAATAAGGGTAAAAAAAAAAAACCCCAAACCAAAAAACACCACCCCCCCGCCACATTTCTGAGTGCAGAACTTTGCTCAAAGCTCTTGATGAATTTACAGGGATTAAGTTTTTTTATCTTACATGTACATTAGCCAACTTTTATTAAGACATTACTTACCATGTTTATATTGCAATGTCAGCTATTGCATTGAAAAGTCTTTAATAAAATGGAGTTTCGTTGATTTTTCAGGTGTTCAAATGAAACTGTATTCAAAAAGGAAGATTTATTTTGGGCATATAATTTCTGCCCCACTCCGTACTCTTGGACAGCACTTCTGGGCCTTATTTTGTATTTGGTTTTCTTTGCACCTGGTAAGAAAATACTTGTTTTCACATAAAAGTTTAAAATGTCAAATAGTGAAGCTACATGTTAAATATACTTTTGAGTCCAGTCATTAAAGTCAGATTGATTCTTTTATTCCTAATTCTTAGGGATGGGCCCTATGCCTTGGACTGTCAATTCTGAAATTTATCCACTTTGGGCTAGAAGTACAGGAAATGCTTGTTCTTCTGGAGTCAACTGGGTTTTCAATGTGCTCGTGTCACTGACATTCCTGCATACAGCTGAATATCTGACATACTATGGTAAGTAACAGTATGTGTCCAAAGGTGCAGTATTGCCATTGACACAGAGATTTTATCTGGATTCTGGGTCCCTCCACTGGTTTTGCTATGAAGTGTCAAAGCAGTGTTCTCAACCCACTGTGGTTTTGTAAGACAAGAGGTCTTACAACCTGCTTGGATCATAGAGTTTGGTCTGGATTTCATAAGAAAAAATTATCTTTGTCCTTAACTAAGAACCTAGACAGTTGATTAAAACAGGGAAGCTGGATAAAAACCTACTTTTGATTTAATGAAATAATGCTGACTCCCACTTAGGGTGACAGCATCTGCAGTTTTCCAGTTCAGGGTGACATCCAAGGCCAGTATCAGATGGCACTTGCGAAATACAGCTGTTGATAAGGTGCTGTCTGTGGGAGCCTGTGGAGTGTTAGTCAGATTACTGCTCAGCCACTCCAGTACAAGTCATTCAAATCACATTAATCTACCAGGGAGTTGATGTGACCTTCACATCCTTACTAGTGCAGAGCCTTTCAGCTCTACTTGTTATTCCTTTGAGCCATCAGTGTAGCAACACTAGGTAAATGTTTGTTGGTCCTTTGGTACATGCTCTGCCCCTCTAGCTATGGTGGGTTGTGAGAAGGAACAAGCTCTTTCTCAGTAATAATTAAGTGTAAAAGTCACAAACGTTATTTTAATCCCGACTCATTTCTTTTGCTAGCTTTTCATTTTGAGGACTTGTCTTAATGTGTCCTTCACTGTCAAGACAAACCAAGAAAGTTCTTTCCTTTCACATCTGGTTTTTTTTTTTTTTTTTTAATTTGGGCATGTGATTGTCTAATTGCTGTTTATTTTAAGAGCAGAGCGACTTGCCCAGAAAAGATGTTTATTGTCTTTTGTGTGAATTGAAATTGCCTTTGTTAATTTACTTGCTGAGGAACAAGGCAATAAAGAGTCCTTCTCTTACACCCACAGCTCACTGTTGTAACCCTGCCGCTCCAGCCTTTGCTTTTACAGTCCCCTTTGAAGCCACAGCCTACTGCTTCTGTCACTCCCTCTGCTCTGGCACAGAGGGATGGGAACCTCTGTAACTGACTGTGACAATGGTTTTACATTGCAGGAGCCTTCTTCCTCTACGCAGGGTTTGCTGCCCTGGGACTGGTTTTCATCTATGGCTGCCTTCCTGAGACTAAAGGGAAAAAACTGGAGGAAATTGAATCTTTGTTTGAAAACAGGCTATGTACATGTGGTATGTCGGATTCTGATGAAGGGAGGTATATCGAGTATATTCGGGTGAAGGGAAGTAATTACCATCTTTCTGACAATGATGCTTCTGATGTGGAATAATTTTCAGCTGCTGATGTATTTAATCATTTAAAAGCCTTCTGGGGGAAAAGCAGCTCTCTGATGACCTCACTGCCCTGCTTCTGGTCTGGTTCTCCTTTCTACTATGTATTTAAAAATGCCTTCATGTTCAGAAATGCTCCATTTGGGAGGAAATTCAATATACTAGCATTTTCTTGATAACTAAAAGCAATGGCTTCCAAAAGATATTGAATTCCACAATTATTCCAAAAGATATTAAATTCCACACACAAGTGTGTGTGACACTGCTCCATCCCCAGATGTTTAGTAGGGTGCACTGTACCAGATGAACACAGAAGGCTATCCTAGATGGTCAGGGGGCTGTCCTTATCTCCAATACTGACAAAATCTAAAATAATCAAGTGGCTGGTGAGAAAGCAGCTGACAGCTGTCAGACCCGCATCCCATAGGAGCCAAGGAAGAAGCTCTGCTGTGCAGTGTAACAAGGATGAATGCATAAGCTGCTGCAACAGTAACCATTTTAAAGGTTTAACTGATCAGGAAAATAAAAATACCTGCTATATCCATCAGAGGGACGTTTCCCAAATTTACCCAAAGAGAATGTTCATTATTTATTTGAGATTGCATGTAGAGTGCCATACTCACCTTGATGGGGGTTCACTAGGGTGGTGTGTGTCTGTGCTTCACCACGTTATCCATCCACTGCTGCTCCTGAGTACATGCTGCAGTTGGGAGTTTATGTTTGTGAGGAAAACTGGCAAAATCAATTACTGACAGCAGAAGAACAGAGCTCAGTACGTGGCCACATGTACAAATGTGCTGGTGTATATTGCTAGGTACAACATAGAGGCTTCAGTTTAAAAAACAATTATATTTGTTTTCCTTTTCAGCATTTGAACATATTGGTTTGTACCTAGTTTTCAACAGAAAAATACCATTAGATAGAAGAAAGAGAAGGAGGGGAGAGGGTTTGTGCTGCTAAATGCACAGTGGTCATCCCTCCTGTGCCTTTTGCTTGTGAATAATTATTGCCTTCAGTTTATCTCCATATGTGCAGAGTAAATGACTCCCAGCACATTTTTCTTCAAATTTCCTTAGTCAATTGGTATCTTGCTGGACCTAAAAAGAAATATTAGCCATGGGCAGAAGCCTGCATCTCGTATTAATTGCCTTACTGAAGCATTGCAAACTTGTCAAGAAAATGTCAGGCACAAAATAAACTTGGCTGCCTTTAGTGTGGTAATGAAAATATGAATGGTATTTTATTCGCCTGCCATGATTGCTTGCCTTTGCAAATTCAATTTTATGCAGCTATATAAAAATATTATGGTTTTTTTTCTTTGTCCTGTACTCACTGCTTTAAGTCGTCAAAGATAGGAGTTTGAAAGCATCAACAATTCAAATTCTTATCTTTGAAACATTTGCTTCATGAAAGAATGTGGAAAAATTCCTCTGCCTTTGGGCTGATGCCCATTTATTTGGTAAAAAATACATTTATTTTTAGTTGTGTAAAGATTAAAGAAGTCATTAGATTCATTAGCTTTTATAGATTTGGTTTGTGGGTTTTTCTTGGGTTGAAAAATATTTTTAATGTTGCATTGCTATCAAAACCAAGACTGGACATTTGTTACTAAATTATTTTTATTGGATAACGTGGAATTTTGTTGTTGTAAAGAAGTCTAACATGTTATCTAATCTTCTGTGGGTGGAGTTCTTATTCTCCATTTATTGACCTTCAGGGATTGGGTGTATTTTGGTTTCTTCTCTTTTTTTGTTTTTCTTTTTTCATTTTGTTAATCAGAGAAATATTTTTTTCTCAGAAAAGTCTCAGAAGGAATCCTTCTGTGACTTGACTGGGGTTAAAAGGGAAAAACATAGTAGACAGAGGGAATTTCAAATGAATCTTTGCGAAGAGCAGCTCAACCTTGAACGTCTCCTGTGCAGTGAGAGGGCTGGATTCTCATGCCTTCCATCTTGCCTCCCTTTTAAGCGCACAGTATTTTTATGCTTGAAAGCACCAGCTGTAGAAAATGCTGAGATCTCCAGATCTATCTGTTGAAAATGCTGAGATCCTCAGACCTCTCTACAAATGCCCCCGCTGCGGGATGTCTCCATTGGGCTGTCACCTCTTTGAAGCGTTCACTGAAGGTGCAGTACCTGAAATGAGAAAAAGAGATACTTGGCACAGAGAAGAACAAAATCATTTCAAGGAGAAATTAACTTTTTTCTGAAACCAGATAATTGTGTTTGAAGACCTGTATTGGAAGCAGTTTTGTTACTTAGAGCAGTGTGTGAATAGCTGTGTAACTGCCAACCTGTGCTTACGCAGTTGATAGGTTTAAGTGGGTATTTACTGGCTCCTGGAGATGGGGACTTAGGGTTCTGATGGCCCCAAAAGCAGGAGCCCACACTCCCCTTCACACCTATGAACATTCCCTTGCTTGGTGTGTTCTGCTGGAGTGGGACCCGGTGTCCCAGCGCCGGCCCCGTGTCAGTGCTGACCTCACGCTTGTGTCCACAGGAAGAGGGAACGCTGCAGGTATTGGGCATAACTGAAGCAAAGTTGCTGGAAATGTCACTGTCACAGGGTCAGCAGCCTCTTCTGTTTTGCAGGCAGTGCTGGGGCTTTATAGCAGCAGAAGACCGTCTCTCTCTGCCAGCCTTGTTTCATGGACCTTCCCAAAGGGGCGCTCAGTCGCGTTCAGCACTGGGCTCATTTTCTCACACAAGTGCAGTCTTACTGAAAATGGTTTTCTGAAGGTTTGTATCCCCTGTCCTTTCTCACAAGACACAGCGACTGAAACATGCATTGTATTCCTCACTGCTACTGGCTATGAGGGTACAAAATACATTGGCTTCTTTATTGTCCCCCCCGTTCTGTGCCCTTGCAGAGCAGGGTTTAAGTCTCCCTTTTAGGGTTTCTTCACACCAAGACAGCATTCCATACCTTACAAACACTGAACATAGTACCAAGCATCATGTGTATTAAAAATGAGATCAGATACTTCAAATTAAACTTATGCTGTTGGAGTTTTATTTTTAGAATCTGTGAACATTTAGAGTTTATGAAGAAAATTAGAAATATGTTTCTATTTTGCAAATATTTTTTATATTTATCAGTATTTTAAGTTTTAAGAGATTTTTGCTAAAGGTAGACTTAATAACATTCCAGATAAACTAATAAAAATACAGTGTAACTAAATAATTTCTTATTACAAGATTTTAGTTTATGAAGTAGCATAAATAATGTCTAAGCACAATATTCTTTTATTGAAAGCTTTTTGCAGAAGATGTGAAATTGTTTCTTCACAAGGACTGCACACTTAATTCAGGTATTCTGTGCATAAGGAGTGCTAGAGTAATACTGCTGGTAGAGTTGGGCATATTGATTATACACAACAATTTAAGATATTTTAATTCTGAATTATCTACTGACTCTACATGTTGTGAGCTAACACCAGCTGTAAAAGAAACAAGTCCTGATGCGTTTTTAATATTTTTAAATTTAATTCATGTTAATTTGCATATAGTAGTTTGCTCACCATGCTGAGTAATTTGGGATAATGTGGCACTTTTTTCTTCCCCTTGTCACTTTGTCGATCAAAATAATCTTTTAACAAGAGAACCAAACCTGTTTTGAAAATAGAGCCAAAGCACAGGCCAGGAGTCATTTGAGGGGCTGGAGTTGCCTTGCTGTGTGGGCACCTTGGATCAGTCACTCTTGGAAACGTTTCCTTGGGAGGTGCAGTGACAATGCTGGCAGAAATTGTGGGGCAAGAAAGGGTAAATCACAAAGGACCATTGTTGTAACACTAACTTATTTTTGAATGGGTTGATAATGCTGCATTTCACTCGTGTAGGGGTTAGGGTTGGGAGGGGAGAAGAAGGAAATGATGCACCAAAAGCACCACAAAGTCAAGTTTCAGTAGAGATGGGTGTTGTAGCCAGCAGGAGCAGTCTCTGACTTGTCTCCCTTGTGGGGTGAGGATGATGGGGCGAGGGACTGTGCTTGGTCCTGTGGATAGGAATGGAGGGGCTGTCAGGGAAAGAAGCAGTCTAGTGTTGCTCTCCCATGCCTGTGTGGAGGTGAGGACATAGATTGGAGTTGGCAAAGCCAGTAGGTTTTTTCCTCGGTGAAATCTCTTTTGCCATTTGTAGTCACTTGGGCAGAGCACTGGGGAGAAGTTTTAACCTTCGGGGCGGCTACAGGCCCTGAGCAAGGATCTTGCCTTAGGTCATGGGATTATTGGGTGCAGTCTCATAGGCATTCAATAGGCAAGGAGAAGACACACCCTCCACTTCTCTGCTTTTTACCCAGCTTTCTTCTTCTTGTTGATGCTCTTCTAACATAGTTGTCTTGAAATTTTACTTACATAAGGGGCTTTGTTGGCTGAACATCACTACTGCAAAAGAGGCAGAATCTTTACAGCAGTGAATGATCTTGGGGTAGAAATCAAGGCAGAAGAGACAGTTCTGCAAAGCACTTTAAAGAGTAAGATATTGTGTGCACTTTTTTCCTGAGAGAATCAAGCTAACTAAATCCATTCTTCTTAATTGGGAAGAAAATCAAGCTTTGTGTACCAGGCCAGAAGCAGATAATGCCACAATATGTGCTTTATGGCAAAATGTGTTTTTATTGCGGGTAACATTTACAGCTTACATGTAGCTGCTGCCTATAAAGTGACTCAGTCGTTCTCTGGATTTTAACAAGTCATACTTTTGTGCAAAAATCTTAGTGGTTTTCTATCAATCTTCATCACCTTGTGTACAATACAGTTAAGCATAATCCACAAGTGGTCTAGATTGTGGCAGTGTTACAAATGTCAGCACAGTAAAATTCTAGGTGAACATTGTTAAAGAAATATTGTTGTTTGTGATACTGGGGGTTAAAATTCCTCAAAGGCAACTATATATAGATTTTAAAAGTCTGGGGAAAAAAAGGCAGTTCTTATCTATTTTGTGTATGTTTTCATATAGAGAAGGAGTTTTTTATGTGCCAACAACCATCACTGTAGTGTTTTGTAAATGAGTGTTAATAGTGTTGCAGAGTTCTGTATATGAGAATATACTTTAGCCACAATGACCTGTTAGTGTGAACCAGTGGCATGTTTTTAATCTTACTCACACCTCTCATCAGAGGTGCTCACTCGTTGGCTTCAGTAGAGCTCACTCATGCCAGGGGAAGTTTGACAAGAGTCAGGCCTCAAGAGTACAGACTTCATCTAAATCCCTGCTTTTTCACATTGTCCCTAGACAGTATGTTACATGTGAATGATCTTGCACATGTAATTTTAAGGCTTCAACTCCAGTTCAGTTACACTCCTTGATTTTGTTGAGAAAAATTTTGTCAGAATTTGCTTTGGCCTTTCATCATATTTATATAAATAAGGCGCATACTGATGAATTATGAATACTGTCCACCTATTTCTAAAGGAACCGTCTGTTTCTGAAGTGTTAAAATAAAGGCAAATTTCTCTTGCTGCCTTAAACATTACACAGACTTTGGAGAGGACTGAATGTATGACCATCATCGTGACTTCTGCAGGAGAAACTTAATGGCTCCTCAGCAGGTGTAAAATGAGATGGTTTCACGGTGCTGGGATGCTGCGTTACACCGCAGGCTCTGCCTCGTGCACGCCTGCCATCTGTTTGATTTCAAGTGTTCCAACAGTCCCCGTGAAACTGATAGGATTATTCATGTGCTTGATATTCTCCATGTGCTCAGTGTCCTGCTGGTCCGGGACATCGCTGGGAAGTGGCACGAGTCACGTCTCTGCTTTCCATTGTGAATCTCACTCCTCTACAAAATGGTTAACCGGATCTTTGTGTGACAAATGCCATGTAGAATATTTGAGACATTTCTGGGGACCAAGCTGATAGTAGTAATGCCATGTTGAATAATGTGCACATGGTGCCATCGGGCACACTGTAATCCCTGGGCATGGGTTATGGTATTCAGTACAAAACAGGTTTTGGCAAGACAATTTGCTGGGTTGTCCAAGTCATTTCTTAACCATGTCAAATATGTGCCATTTCCATTTCCAACCGGTCAAGCCTATAATGTATGAAAGTGTTGTACATTTTCTGAAACTTAAGTGATGTAAAATTATTTAATTGAATTATGATTGCTTTAATGAAGTTTGGTCTTTACATAAAAATAAATATCTTCAAAGAATTGTCAGTGCCAGAGGTGTAAATGAACAAAATAAAAGGTGAGATACTTAATTACAGAATTTTTCTCAAGGTTTCATTTGTTTGGGTATTTGGGTCACCTTTTCGAGTGGCAGCTTTGCATTGCTCAGCAAAATGAGCTCAGATAGGCTGTGGGCTTGCCTGAAATGAGGGAAGGGTAAGAAGAGCTGTGAATATGATCTTAATATGATGTTTTTGAAATCAGAGAATGGTTCTGTGACACAAGGTAAGTGTCCCTTCCCATCTAGAGGATTTGTTTGAAGAGCTGAATGCAGCTATGCAGAGCTGCCAACTGTCCCAATGTCCTACCATGGGTTTGGAATGTCCTCTGCCCAAACAGACTGGTTTCCTTACAGCAATTTACACTGTCAGACTTGATTATAGACTGGGAAAAGAGCAAGAGTTGCTGTTTTCTAATGGGGAACTGTCCTAATTCTGTCTGTTTTATTAAGAAAATTGCTGGAATCAGTTTGATGGCCAAAAAAAAGCAGCATGACCATGACTGTGCTGTGCTGGGACCACCCTGGCTGCGTTCCCCAGTGTGACAGAGGAATTGCACCCACGAGAACAAATGGAAAATGTTCTGTTACATCCACTCACTACAGGTACCACAACTGAATCCTGGTGATATCTAGAGCTGGCTCTGACAGAGCTGTAGCCTTTCGGTCCAGAATGCAGAGAGATCACAGCCAATGGGGAGAAGCTGGCAGTGGGAGACTGCTTGGCAATCCTGTATCTGTGGCAGTGCATATCTCCAAGAGGGGAGTGAGGCAGCTCATCATTGTGCACTGACAGCTTCTGTTTCTAGGTTTCTGGCTGATAGAGCTTATAAAGGCAATGAGTGACTGCAGTTCATATTACTTGTCACCAAAACTACTTGGCAGCTTTGTGGGATAATGGAAATCTGGTGGCTCTGCTGTTAAACACTCCAATTTTTTTGTCTTCTGCCATTTCTCTCTGCTCCCGCTACTATTACAAAGCAACTACTGATGGATTGATTTTTGCCAAATGTATTCTCCCTTCTGTAGAACTGAACTGCAGGGAGTTACAGTAGTTGCTCCAAATCTTTGTGAGTGCTTTCAGGATTGGGGCTGGGTGATGCTCCATCCAAACTAAAGTCACCCATACAGTGCTGTGTGGCCTTTGCTTTGTGCAAGGCACAAAGTGCTTCTTTCAAGGCTCCTTACAGTTTGTGGGAAGCAAGTGGGAAACTTAAAGGTAAGCTTAAAAAAAAAAATCCTTTTTCTCTAATCTCAGTGGTCACCTGTCAAGTTGCTGTGGGCCAGTTGAAGAGACCTGCTGCCCACTGTCCCCTGAGCTGGTGTCCTCCAGTCACTCCTCAGCCCCACAGAGCTCCCTGCACAAAGATACTCAGGTGCTTCAGCTGCTGCAGTTTCACTTCCACTTGACCCAAAATGAATGGCATCTCAACTCTTCTCCTGATGGACAGTCTAACACATTCAGCCCATCAAGCAACCAGCTGAACTCTGTGGGAACCAGTCTCATGCACTTGCCATCAGCAATTCCACAGTCTCATCCTGGGGCTATTGTTAGCTGGTCTCCAGGGCAGGTTTCTAACTCACTTGTTTAATGTGTGTTACCTACCCAGTACCTGCATGTGTGTGTAATTGAGAAGGTCTGCAAAGATCTGAAGTTTGGAAAGCTTTTGCCATTTGAGAGTTAACTGCAGAACTACCAGGAATATTTTCTGCATCTTGATTTTGACAGAAAGATCTGGAGGGCTGGTTCAGTTTAATTTGGTTGGATACATTTATAGATGTTGGGATCTGGGTTTCATGAGGATACAAGGATCCATCTGCTTTTCTGATATGGGAAACTTTTGCCTTAGCTAGCCCACTCTGATTTTGGGTGCTGTGAAAGCCATGAATCCCATGAAAGCCCATAGAATCATTAATGCCAAACAGAAAAGCAGGGGACCATAATGGAGCAGTAAGATAAATTGTATGAGGGAAGAAAGAGGAGCACACATCCACAATTACTTACCCACATTAACGCTGGCACCACAAAGGGGGACTTAGGAGCCTTTTATTGCAGGCAGAAAGGGGCAGGGAAATGAAAGGCTTCCAAACCAGCCCTGTTCTGTGGATCATTCTTCAGAATATCAGGATACACAGATCCTTACAGAGATGCAGGAGTTATGCACAGTGTAAGGAGTGTAGAAGCTGCAGTGCTCTGGTGCCGAGGGAGCCCATCCCTTCAGGGGACTCAGGTGTGAGAAGGGAAAACAAAGGCCCCCCCACTTTCAGAAAAGCAGTGAATTGTGTCCATCCCCATTGGAAAGAGAGTTAACATATCATTAAAGGTGGAGAAAGGGGACTGGAGAGGTGGGGAAGGTCCGTGCCTGAAGGAACAGTGAGAATTTGGGGGCCTATCAGGGAGGCAGTTTGCAATATGTGAGCAGTTTGAGGGCAGAGGGGGATGGATTAGCTAAACTTCATAATCAAGGTGATATGTGGAACTGAGATTGGATCAGGTTGCCTCAGCAACATGAGCAGAAAAAACGCAAAGCAAATCCTGAGCAGAGGCTGGGGGAAGGAAGTAGGGCATAAGGTATGGAGGATGGTTAGTGAAGTGTGAGTGTGGGAACATAGTGTCTCTGCCACACCACTGCATGATATCAGGGGACAGTGTCCAACTGTCCTGGGTAGAGGGGGACAAAGTCAGAAGGCAGCACTGGGCTGAGGATGCAGCTGATTCAAGATCTAAATCTCTCTGAAAAATAGGGGTTTTTTTCCAGGACTCAGATTCATAGACTTGGTCTTCAAATTTTTTTTTTTACACTTCTTGAGTGCTGCAGTGCACTTTGTTAATTGCCTAATCTATCAAAAACATATATATAGAGAGAATTAATCCTAATTTCCGTGGCTGGCTCTCTGTTCCCAGCTGAATCCACCAGTTCGTGCATGGTGACAAGGCACAGGAACAGGGTGAGCCAAGCCCTGCTCTGCTGGCACATCCTGCCCTTCTCCTTAACATGGGGCATTTTCTGTCCTCCCAGCCCTGCAGCTTTTCCTTGTTGAAACCATTTCCACAGCTGAGGCTGGTGAGACCCCGTGTCCCCATCCAGCTGTCACCAAATCCCTCATACAGATTTTCTGCCTGAAGCCTTCACTCAGGGTCACTCAGCATAGCTGTAGTTGCAAAGGAGAGGCTGTTGGCAGTCACATAAGGAGCTGTTCTGCAAGTGCCAGATGACTTCTCCATCCCTACAGTGGCAGCTGTGGCCTGCAACAGGTGGCCAGGTCCCCACTGGGAAGTGGTGCTTTGGAATAAGCATTGCCATGAAATTGGTACTTTTTTTTAATATATTCATGATGAGATGGCATCAAAACTGTCTGACTGCTCTCAGTGAACTCCTTCATTGTCCAAGGTGTCTGATCAGTGTGTCTGTTACTGGATTGTCACAAGATGTGACTGCAGTCAGTCACTCACATGCTGTGTGGCTTCTCCTGTGCTCCCCCGCAGTGTTTCAGGTACCCATAACCTGCAGGTCAGCTGAGGGGGCTGAGGGAGAGGCAGATGCCCCACACAGCTTTGGAACTAAGCTGGGGCTGGTGTCCCCACTGCTCTCCTCTCATGGGCTGCTAAAAATGATGGGGAAAAAGTCAAGAGCAAGCAAAGTTTTTGTAAGCTGGATGAAGGCTAACTTCCACCTCCAGCCTGGTAGCAGATGAGATAGTTTTTGTATTCTCTCTATATGTCAAGTTTCCCTGTGTCTGGTGGGATTCACAGGGATACAACTGAGGGCATTGGGACACCCACCCACAGTCCCTGGTGGGAGAGTGATGAGTGCCTGCAGTTAGTGCAGCCCAAGGCTGCAGGGCTGCTGGAGGAGGCTCTGTGGCTGTGCACTCAGGGACAAGCTGGTGTTGGGGTGAAACATGGCTGCTCTTCATTACTGCATAGAAATGTGGGTGAGGAGAGGCAAGAGAGGCAGGAGTTGTGCTCTGAGGAGGTGGAGCAGGGCAGGGCGGCAGCAGCAGCACCCAGCCTCCCTCCCCATACACCTACAGCTCCCCTTCCTCCAGCCCCAGCCCCCTGCCTTGCTCTCAGCACAGGGAGGAAGCGGCTCAGCAGTGGCTGCCTCCATCTGCAGCAGCTGCTGTGAGCAGGCACAGCTTCCCTAGAGTTCCCTATCTGGCAGGGCTCCTTCCCCCAGCCCCAGGCCGGGTGTCTGGTGATAGCAGATGGCCGTGGCTCAAAGTACCCTGCTCCAGCTGGCCCTGCTATGAGTGAGGCTTGCACTGGGCAAGCTTGGAGATCCCTACCATCTTCAGCTGATTTGGGGTTCTCCAAAAATTCAGTTGTTTGCATGGAGTGCTGCTTCTCTAGAGAGCAAAGCTCCTTACAGATCTCCTGTTTCCTAATAATGACTCCAGCCCAGGAAATGAAATAAATCTTCTGCAATAAGATGTATTGGTTTGTCCTATGATCAGCCACAGCTCTGGGTCCTTGGGCCAGGCCAGCACCCACGTGCTGAGTGTGACACACTGGCAGCAGATCACAGCACCCTCTCTGCAAATGGGCACAAATGGTTGATTTGGACATGCTCTATTAAATCGTTCAACAGGCTGTGCCTTGTCTTGACTCACTCACTCTCCACCCCTCTGTGTTTGGGCCCAATATTCCCCATCACCTCACGCAGAGCTGGTGCATCAGCACCCTCTGCAGCCGTGTGCTGTGTGAGCTCATCATGAGCTGGTCCTGTTGGTTTGCACATCCTGAGGGCTGTGGCACCATCAGGGTGTGGAGTCACTGCAGTATGGTGGGAGAGGGGGCAAACGTTCAGTATTCAGCTCAGAGTCAGGAGACCTGGCTGGAGTTCCACATCACCAGCCCTGGAGAAGCAAGCTCTGATTTGGGTGACTGGAATTGTCACCTCTAACCCGTCAGAGGCTGTTGGGGAGAAGAGGCTGAAGAAGTGTTGCAGGAAGGTCATTGATTTTCACAAGGACAGATTAGGCACTGGATGCAGAGACTTAAATATTTTTTCCAGGAAACCTCATCCTCCCTCAATCTGCTATCTGCTAAAACCCTTAAAAAGCCAATTCACAGTTTCTACCAGAGAAATAATTACTTGTATGAGGCTTAAGCCTCTAATTTCCTATAATGATAATCCTTCATGGAAATGAAATAAGAATTTCTACAAAGTCTGTGGACTGTCTTGGCAGAACATCCAGCAATGAACTGCCATTATTGACAAAACTTCTTTTGGTGCTCGTCCAGAAAACCTTACCTTGCATGTTACTGTAACTAGAGCCGATTTTAGAGGAGAATAAAGCTGCATATTAAAACTGATTCTGACTGAAGCTTACCATAGTATTTTCAGTGAGAGTCTTTCAATCTGTGTGTAGAAGCATTTGACTGCCACTGGTAAACAAATGCTCCTGGTTTTGGTTAATTACAGGTACCCTTCTGATAAAGGGGCAAGGAGAGCTTCTTCTCCTTTAAAAAGCCTTTATTAGGATCAGCTCTTTATCAGAATCAGCTGCTAGAAGAGGAGATGTCCGGCTCTGCCATACGACAGAGCTGGGGCTTCCTTTCTTCAGGAGAGTTCTTGGGAAGTTCCACTTTGGCTGCCGCAGTTGGGGAGGTCCTCTTTCTTCCATTCCTTTCAGGTTATGGCGAGTAAGGAGGAAGCCCTGGCAGATGGCTGGACTTTCTCCTTGCTCAGTGATGTCGTTTGGAGTCCTGTTTGGGCTGTGGCTCCTTTGTTTTTGGGGTGTTTGGGGTGTTAATCCACTTCTGGCTGGGCCCTGAGGCCCATGGGACTCTTCTTCATTTCCATGCAGGTGGGGTCATGCAGCAGAGGTTGAGGTGATACCTGATACCTACCCCATACTTGATACCCACCCCCAACACAGGAGGGAGTTAATTAGCATTTAACAGAGAGAGCATTTAGGCACAATTACCATACCAATAGGCATGGGCTAAGCAGTACTTAACAGTTTTTACTGAGAAGACGCTTCTAAAATAACACAACTGATTTCAGGGATTTTTATTTCTTACACTTCTGTCCTTTTCGGCAACAAAACTCTGCTTGAAATTGATGCTTACCAGTTAAAATCGTGTATTTCCATGGCCTCCCTGGAGGCTCAGCATGCTGCCAGGAAGAATGACATGGATGAAAAGGAGTGCCTTTGCCTAAGCTGTTGCCTCAGAGAAAGCTGGTGGTGCCTCAATGCATTTAGTGAGATGACAATGATTACTGTAGGCTACAAATATTGATGGATTAATAGCACGAGCTCCTGAATTATCAGGTGAAGAAAGCACAGTTTGAGGTTACTACTTCCTATTAAACCAAACTCAGCTCTTCCCTGAAGTCACAAAAAAATCAGGGGAAAGAAATCACCTGAGCAGGGGCGCAGACTGGTGCTGAGCTATGGAGAAAGCACAAGTCTCTTTTAATGCAACAATAGTAATGTAAATACTTTAAAATACTTCTCTAGTGGCTAAAAAGAGCACACAGCCTTACTTGTCATCACTGCCAGAACACAAACCATTACAAAGATAGTTTTCTTTCTTCTGATTGCTTTGCAATTACAGGTAAAAATGGGAATGTAATTTGCATTTATATACTCTCATCCAAAGGCTTTGAAACATGATTAATTACAGTGATTGATATCCCAAGTGGTGAATTATTGCATTATAGACATGTATGCAGCTCTTACATACAGCCAGTCAGAGGGTGAACTTCTGACACTGAGCAGTGGGATTTCAGTGCAGTCCAGGCTGAAACCTGGCTGGAACTGGACAGATTGTGACAGTGATATAGCACTATAGCAGTGGCTGAAGTGAAAATAAGTGATACCCACTGAGAGGCTTTAAACGATGATAAATATGAGCAATAACTTAATAAAGAGCATTTAAAACCCCCCACACATACATCCTATGGTGCAATTGTCCCTCTTTTCCCACCTGCATTCCAACCTGCATTCTTTGTCCCATAGGTTCATAGGCACAGACTGGGAATATGTCTGCTCAGAGGCCAACTCTGCAGATCTGGAGTATCTGCCTGAAAGTGGGTAGCTCGCTTCAGTGTGAAACTAACTGTGGATAGAGATAGTGCTAAAGACAATCTTGAGGCTGA
>VZSR01001299.1:4677880-4704394 GCA_013398615.1 Brachypodius melanocephalos | reverse complement strand
CATCACAGAAATCAGGAGCAGAACTTCCACTGCAAGTTAATGGCAGTTCATCTCTATTTGGGTCACCAGCATCTCTCTAACCCAGACACCAAAGAACTCTATGGCCATGAGGCAATTTTACATCTGCTGGGGTAATAAAAGCCCTCCAGTCTAAAGCATGCAGTGCTGGAGCTTTTTTAGCTGTAATGTGCCACTCTCTGGCCTCGGCCAATGTATTGCCGGCTGGCAGGCCAAGTACCTTGGGGACAATCAGCTGTGGGGGAGACTGGGAAGCTGGACACACACCACTGGAAGGACTGGCAGGTATGTACCAGATGTGAGGGACTGTTGGGAAAGCAACATTCAAGCCAGCATGGGCCACTGCTGGTGTGGCACAATCTGAATTGACTTTGTCGTACTGAGTGAAAAACTATGCTTTAGAAACCACTGGTAACAGCTGAGCTTTCAGAAAATCATAGCTATTATTCAAATAAATTATATCTCCTGTGAAGAAGATGAATATTGCAGCTTAAAAAAATATTAGGGAGTTTGCATTGACAATAAATTCAGGCAACCTAAAAAAGAAAATCTGCTTATGTCAAGCCTTAGGAAGTGGGCAGTGAATTGGCTAAGTGATAGTTACATGGTTCAGAAGTCTGGCTGTGCAAACCACTTCCTATGTATGAAATTTATACATATAAAAGACAATGGCATTTTCTTCCAGGTATGGAAAAGTCTACTGAAATTTCTGAGCTGCTATTTTAAAAAATGGCACAGCCATAAACCCGCAAACTGTTAAGCAATGTAGACCTTCTTTTAAAAATGGCTTTTGGCTTCAAAAATAAAATGCAGCAGCAAAAACAGCCGCTAGTTTGATGATGAGAACAGAGACAAAAAAATGGTGACAAGCGTCATCCAGGCTGGATGACACTCACCCCTTCTACAAAATGTAGAAAAAACCCTGACCTGGTCAGAATAAGGGCAGTGAATCTTTTAACAGCAGACTCCAAAGGGAAAGCACAACATATTAATTTTATAGATGCAAATCTCCTGTTCTGTTTAAGGAAGTCTCCAGCATAGCTTTTGCCCAAGCCCAGTTTGTGAAGAAGAGGAACCCTGCATGCAGCCAGCTGGCTAATGCCAGCACAGGCATTTATAAATATACATACATATACGCATACATAGTTTAGATAGAGATATATCTATATCTACAGAAGTGAAGGTGTATGGATCTGTAAGTAGATGTTAGCAACAGTGGGTCTCCCTGACACCTTTACCAGGAACTTTTTAAAAGGCAAGAATATAACCTAGGAACAATATTATGAGAAACTTTTATTTGTTGTGATTTGTAATTTCACACAAATGCTGAAATGAAGAGGCAAGTCGTTCAGATTTTCAATTTGTAGACAGAATACAGAAACACATGAAAGATGTTTTTAGATTAACAGCCAGAAAATGAATGAATGGATCTGCTGTAGAAGCAAAATCGAGCATTTAAAAAAATAGCTCTTTTTAAATTACATCCTATTCTATGTGTGCCGATGTACATTTTCTGGTGTTTCCCATTTTTGTGTTTAGTACGAACACATAGCAAAGGCAAGTTTTTCTACTAAAATGGGTGAGAATCAGACAATGGCTCTGAACTCAGAAGCCATGCTAAATATGTTTTGAAGTAGAACAACATCTTCCCATTACCTTATAAGAAACATAGTCAGTCAGTTCCAAACTACAGAATCTTATGGATATATGGTGAGGAAACCAATAAATTCCTGATGTTTGTATTTACTGGGCTATTGTAAAATCCTTTGTTAATAGTTGGATATCTATAGAAATCCATACTTTGAGATAGCACTAGGTAGACAGAAATCCATAATTATTGATAGTTAAAGCAAACAAACAGTAAAAGTATCTTTTGCCTAACCATACTAGAAGAATCAGAATATGCCAACTGAATGAAATACACTGAGAACAGGACAAAACTATTGTGTTCCTTACATGCCATAGCTGATCACTGCTTCTCTCTCTCCTTCATTTTATCAATGTAGTTCAGCACCTCTAGGGTCCTCCTGCCAGCCAAACTCAGGTACTCTGCCTCAGAATAGAAGGCGTCTGTCCCGGCAGCGCTGCCGCTGCCCGCGGGCTGCGGCACCTCCTGCACTGGCCGTGCGTGCTCAACTGCGGTGCCGGCAGCGCTGGGAGGAGAGACCCCGCCGGGGCTGAGGGCAGCGGGGAGGGATCCCCCACAGCTGCACACCCTCAAGGTGCCACACTGGGTGCCCACATCCACCTTCTCCACTTCTGTCACAGAGCCCTCGGTCTGCGACCAAACATCGCACCTGGAGCTGCGAGTGACATGCTGCCTCCTAAGGGTGCGGTGTGATGAGCCCTGAGACAGGGCTGTGTGGGCTTTATTTTCCTGCTCTGTGGTGCAAAAAAGAGAATCTTTCTCCTGAAGATTGTTTCCTTCTTCTTTAGCCAGGGTACTGCTGGGCTGCATACCCACACTTCGGGTGTGAGAGCTCCTGGGGGCCTCTCTGCTTGTGGAGGCTGAGAATAGGTTGGCATCATATGCTTTCAAGGACTGTTCATTCAGATATTCCTTCTTTTTGGCTGTGTCTTCTTCAGACTGTTTGAACAGAATTTTGCAACTGTAACCGTTCGAATAGTTCAATAACTATGGACTAAATTAATGACTTGCTAATAACTAAGTGAAATAAACAGAAAGGCCAGAACTGTTTGCTTTTGGTTGTTTGCAGGTTTTTTCATTCCTTCTCCAAGGATGTACTTCTGGCTCTTGGTGAAGAAGAGATGGCCAAGGCAGACCTTCACTCTTACATGCAATTTATACTCTTACACCATGGCATTTTTGTGTTTAAGAATGACAGAAAACACAGTTTGTCAAATCATTCTGCTTTACCAGCAAGTCATGTAAGACATACAAGAAGAGCATAGGATGTTGCTTAGCATCTTCCCACAGTCATGCTACTGTAATTCCACAAGGCCAGTCATTATCAAGAGGACAGGCCATATGTCTGTCAAACTACTTAGGAAAATTTACAGCTCTTCCTTGTCCTCATCATACATGAAGTTATCTCATACAAAACAAAATTAAATCAGCTACATCCACCCTTAGGTGCACTCAGGCATGGAGATATAATTCAAATAAAGCCCTACCAGCCCACAAGGGTTTACTTACTGTGTCAGGACTAGAGCTCAAATAGCTCTCAGCCTGCCTTGGAGAGTAACCATGAGACTGGCTGCTGAGTGGTGACTCTGCATCTTGAAAAATTGGATGAAAAAGAAAGAAAGGTTACTCACCAAACATTCCCTGAAGATCCAACTCTCAAGTACAGCATGTAGAATTAAACACTACCATTTCTGATGCAGTTTTAAGATACTATTTAAAGAAAAAATGTTAGTCAATCTAGTTCTTAGCAATAGCCAGGTCTTCTCAGGTCAACACATCTTAACAGAGATGGGTGGGATGGGACCCCCAAAGCCTCAGCTGTGCTGTTAATCAGCAGCAGAACTGATTAACTCCTCCACCCAAAATGAGGAGGAACTCTGTAGAGCACAGCCTGCAAGGGAACACAGCAGACTCCATGTGCACACTGGCTGCCATACAAGTTACATATTTCTCTCTTGGAGGCTCCTGAGAGATCTTCTGCTCTGAAATGCAGCCATAACAGCTGACCCTACAGCTACTGAGAGAGTAGGAAGGATGTAGGATGGCCTAGCTTACATCCCTTTCTCTGTCCACATGTGGCATGACAGCATATAGTCTACTGGAAGAGAATATCTCTTCAAGGACAAGCAAACTCAGCTAGTTCTTAGTTACCTGGTAATGCCAGTTGTCTTTTTACAGTGCTGTGTGAATCAGAAATACAAGCCCTCATCAAAGTTAACATCCTAAAAAGATCATTCCCTCTGGCTTTAAAAGTAACTGTTTCAGTTTCATATGTAGAGAAAGTTTTTTAAAGTGATAATGTATAAATAGTACTAACCCATCTCCACCTCATGAGGACATGAACTCAGTCCAAACTGATACCCTTTCTCTTGTGCTGTTGTGAACTGTTAAAAATAATAAGGTATTAATAGTCAGGGTTCAGCTGGATCAGCATCTCAGGTTAAGAGCGGAACATTCAATTTCTGTATTACATAAAGGAGTCACTGCACTGTACCACAAATTATTTTAAGAGGTATTTTTATCCCTGAGTAGTACCATATGTGGCTTCTACAGGCAAGACATGTGAAACACTTTTTATATGTATACTGGCACAAAGCTCCTTTATAATACTGAAGTATCCTGATATAATATCTGGGTATTGCCTGCAGAACCTGATCCTAAGTGTTGATGGGTAACTTACACAATGTCTTTCAGGCATCAGCAGAGGTGTGAATGAAACCATGTGAGCTGTGGACCTGAAAGAGTTGTCTATCTGAACCACATCACTAGGAGCAGTTCTTTCTGAATTTCTTATATAAACCACGATGGAAAAAAAGCTTCCATGGTAGTTAATTTGGTGAAGCTATACTCAGTTTCTAACTGTTGTGGACAATCCTTCTCCGCCTCATGAATCAAATGAATCATGCAGACAGTGGGTTTGACAAAAAATACATACAAAAAGTTAAAAGTTACCTCTTTAAATACAAAGAGATGGTTCTGATTCCAGGCTGTTTCTTTCACAGACTTTTCACTGAGGAATGAAAACACAAAGTTCTCTGGTAAGTGATTTTCCCCCTGTATTTTTATTTTCTTTCTGAGTTAAAGTCCTTATTGGTGACTTCTAAATTTTTATTTTGTTTTCAGTAACCATTAAATGCTTCCCACTACTGAGATCACTGGACTTGTCTCTGAGCCTGAGATATAACACCAAGAATATGTTTTTCATAACTTCTTTTCTGTTGAAATGCAAAATGGAAATGAAGCAATGACAGAAGATAGTGATGTGTTGTAAAATGGAGGTTGCTATGTATCAGTGTTTGAAAAACAAGTCTTTAGTAAAACACAGAGCACTCATATAGCCCAGGGAAGACACTTGCTCTATAGGCAATGGAATGAGACAAAGTATTTTAGAGGACAAGCCAGATCAACAGCTTAACTTCAGGAACTCCAAACAGTCCCATGGAGCAGTATTTCCGTGTACTTATTATAGGCAGATACACAGAGGCATAATGAACTTACCTGTGCATAAATTCATTCACATTGTACAGTACTGTTTTCACTGAGAAAACTTGAGTCCTCAGTAATCCTGTTGAGAATTTTGCCTTCCTGTGCTCTTAGCAGGATTTCTCCAATTCAGCAAGGTCTCTGCAGTTATGGCTGGTTAATAGACTGGTAATTTCCATCACACTCACCGTTTTTTTCTTGAATAATGCTGCACATTCTCCTTTAAGCTATTCCTCTGATCATGGTGATAAGCAAATGTCTCTAAAATTAAAAATAAAAAAGGAGTAAACCTTGATTTTGAAATGCAATAGAATAAGCACAATTTGAATATAAAAGTTTCTGTCAAGTTTTTGTAATAATTTAAATATTTGGATTTAAAATTATGTAACTACATTCTGAAGATTCATGACGTTTTCAGTCGTGGCAGATACATCTCTGGTTATAAGAACATATGTCTTTAAAAGGAGAATAAAACCCAGAATATATGTCCTTACAATATGACACGCACCAATTTTTTCAAGGTTTGCTCTTTTTTCTTTCTTTTCGCAGGATATGAAATAGGGCTGTCGCTCATGGCAGTTCTCGGTTTTATGAAGTCCACCGGTTTCCTTGTAGCTTGTACTTGATACATTGTTACTTTTAAGGAAAACCTGTTCTGGAGCTGTGAAAATACCTTCAAGCTGTCTGTCTACAGAATTTTCTTTTGCATTGATTGCAGGGTAAACGTTTCTACTGTCATAAGAATAATTGCTGTTGGTAATTTGACTTCTAATGTCAGAAATAGTGAAAAAAAAGTCAGTATTGCTTTGGTTAGAAAAAGGATTAAAATGCTTTGTGGAAGGATTATTATGGATTGGTTGACACTCCTCTTCAAATAGGGCCAGAAAGGAACAACCACTTCCATCTTGGGGAGTTTTCAGTTCTGCAGTTTCTTTCATAACATCAAATATTGGTTCTTTTATTTCTTCACAGTTTTCTACTTCATTACTGGCTATTATCACTGGATTTTTCCTGGCAGAATTCATGTGGTCAGGCCTGGGGGTAGGCAATGAGGTGTAATGAGTAGAAAAGAAAAAAAAAAAAAAAACCAAACATTTTGCTGAGTACACAAACAAAATACTGATTTGTCTACACAACACTTTATGATAATATGGTGATAAAAATCCTAAGAACTTCACCGCTCATTACATTTGATTTTATCCTAAATATACGGTATTTCAACTGAAAAACTGTGTATTTTATTATGTTCTATATCTACTTTATAGTAAGGTTGATTTAAAAGGAGTTCTATTTGTTGATGTCTCCAAATATATAAAGCCACGGAGCACATCCTCCTGGACAGGGAACTGCGATTTATAAAATCTGCCACAGTATGTCACTGCTGCTCCACCAGCTGACCAAAGGCGGCCACTTCGGGGAGAAAAAGAAAAAGCGGGGAGAGAGATAAATAAAGAGGAGGATAGTTTCTTCCATTCATAAAAGTAGTTTTCTTAAGACTATATTTCTCTTCCATACTGAAAGCCCATAACAAGTGACTTTAATTTGTACTCGAAATCAGTAATCCTGATTCAGCACAGAATTTTTCTGTTCCAGTGTCAGGAAGCCAGTCAGACCTTTTGTTGTGCCTCTACTTCCCTACCCCACTTCTGAGACTAGTGGTTTTGAAGATTTTATCATGTGAGCATCATGGACATGAAAGCCATCATGCTTTCACTTATTTGGCTCTTAATCTAACATTTTCACTGTTTTGTTTCCAGGCTAGATCTGCTGACTGACCTTTCAGAAAATCTGAGCAAAAAGATTTGAGATTCTTCTGAAGGACAGAGATCTGGCAAAAAAAGGCCATTCAAAAAAAAGCCCTTTCTTTAAAACATTCTAAGCGAGGCTATCAATAGAACTTGAAGACTGAAACATAGTACACAAAACTCTTACCGGAGAAAGCTCCTGTGGTCTTTTGATCAGCAAATACTTGGAACTGAATAAAGATTCTATGGAACTTAAATGAGAAACTAGTTTCCTCTAGTTACAGAAATCTCACCAGGACAGTTTTAGAAGGCTAAATACACTAGAGTTTATTCCTGAAGTTACTTGGATAGATCTACATGAGGAAGCTAAAACCATTCTGTGAAGCAATTCAGAGAATCTTTCTCAACTCCAGCTGAATATTTTGTAATGCAAAGTAAAATTTAAGAGTAGATGAAGAAATATGACAGGAAAAATTTTAATTCATATTTACTGAATATTTAAATATTTAATGAATATTTAACCTTGAGGTCCCACAGCTCTCAGAATTATGCCCATTGATTACATCATTAGTATGCTACATTAAACAGTTGTATAAATTTACACTCTACTTTTCACATACAGTGAAAGAAAGTCTCTTCACAGAAGAACTGTGATATCTTGAGGTATAAGAATTTATGGCTACAGTGGATGAAAACAAAACAAGGACAATACAAAGGAAAGGATTTGAAGAACAATTGGAAAGGAGGTGTTGTTAGTGACCCAAGAAGGGGTAGAAGATGAGAGAATGTGACATAAGCAGATGAGTGCAGGCCTGATAGCTGGTGGAGAAATGAAAGATGTAGGTGAGATAAGGTTATATCGGGCTCAGTGTAAATACATTAATTGGGAATTCACTCAAATATACAGGAAAGTGAATGCTATGTTCATTTTAGGGTTTGCTGGAGAAAGCCAGGAGAAGCTACAAGAAGAGTGGAAGTTAAGGTGGCTGATGTGTTTAGTTATTATTTGGCCAGTGAGTTTATGGGTACCTTGACTCCCCAAGAAAACAGGCTGCAGACACTTCAGAAACAGCAAAATACTGTATGGCCTTTTTACGTCTCTATCCAGCCTAAGCTAGAGATGGACAGGAATTTTCAACCAAACAACAGACTTATGGAAGAGGAGTAAAATAAGATTAGCTATGTAAGACCACTAGGTCCAAAGAAGAGCCTCTGGAAAGAAAATTAAATAAAATGTTCAGTACAAATGAGTCTGGCCCTAAACCATCTGTGAATTAAGATATTTTTATCAGCACATACAAAAAGAAATATATTCTTGATTTCAATCCATTCTTTTAAAAACAAAGTCTACATTCTCATAGAAGTATTATTGAATCAATTATAGGGGGGAAAAGAAAGCTATAGTAGGATCACATTTGAAAGAGAAGGAAAGAAAATGCTTTGTTCCTGGAATCCCTAGTACAAATAATGTAGGTACAGATGCTCAATTGCTATTGCAGCAGGAAAAGCAGTTGCAACAGCACCCACAACTAATAACACCTGGGGCAGCTTCCCCCTTCTCGTGGCCGCAGTAAATCTGTGCTATCATTCAAGATGAATTCAGCAACACTATCACGTCTGTGATATTGCGAAAAATACATCATGGTTCCAACCGCCTACTCAAAACTGAGATTTTGCTGCCTTTCAGCAAATTTAAATAATTTTGTGTGTTTAGTATTTCCATTTGATTTCAATTTCTATTTGTAAAACAGTCAGTGAAAAAACCCAAGTAGCAATAAGGTTCATATTATTTTAGTATTTTTCTTAATTAAACTTGACTGTTATTTCCCTCATTAATGTAAAATCATTGCATACCTATCAAATGGCTTGAACAGTTCCTGAGGCACTGCATCAGACTCTCTGAAACTAAACTGGCTTGGAGGTTTTGTATTCCAAGGCTCTTGATCAAAGCTGTTTCCTGGCTGAGAAAACAGTAGAAACTGTCAAACTGTAAATATACATAATTGTTACAGTCTTTAAATTTTTCAGGTTGGGTTTCCAAACAATATACATATTTTCCCACTATTTTTATTTCTTTATATCTTTACAGCAGAACTCCAAACCTCCTAACAGCCCAAACCTCCTTGTTGCCAAACAAACTTTAGCCAACAGATGGCTACTTTGAGCATGAGAGTAACAGACAGTTTTTTCTCATCCTGTTGTCCATTCATCTGGTTCATAGCTGCCCCTTTTTGCTACTAGAATCCCATGAGAAACTTCATCAAAAGCCTTCCTAAAGTCAAGGTAAATAATGCCTGCTGTTCTCTCTAATTCCCAGAGCTACTAATTCCATCACAGAAAGCAGTTAGGTCCACCAGGCAGAGTATGATCCTGGAAAATCTGATGGCTGTTTACAGACACCTTCTTGTTCCTCATGTACCTTGAAATTGCCACTGGGAGCTTAGCTCCTTAATCCTTCCAGGGACAGAGATGAGACGATGCTTCCCCAGATCATGCTTACATTTTTGCAGATGGACATAACATTTGTGTATTTCTTCTCACTGGGAAGCTTTTCTGATCACCACAGCTTTACAAGGGTGATAAATATCTGTGGTGTCATCCAACACCCTTGGAATATACTTGGTTGGACTCTGTCCAGTCTCATATATTTCTGTATGTCCAGGTTACAGTGGATTCTCTACCTTTCCTACTGTTTCATACAACTCCCCATAACTCCTGACTGCATTTTAAGATGAGCCAGGGAGCAGATCTTGTCTGAAAAAACTTGAAGCAAAGTAGTTTTTGAGTACCTCAGGCATTTCCATATCCTTTGTCACTAGGTCTCAACTCTGTTTAGCAGTGGACAGCATTTTCCTAGGTTTCCTTCCTTTAATGACACACCTACAGAAGTCCTCCTTGCTGTTCTTCCAACCCATTGTGATTTTCAGCTCTAATCATCCTCTCAGTATCCTAATGCCATCCCTCCAAACTGAGTGGATGCTCCTGTCTTCTTCCTGGGTTGCCCATCCCTCCTTGCACACTGCCTCTTTGCATTTGACCTACGTCAGGAGTTCCCTGATTTAGCCAAACTGGCCTTCAGAATCCAATCATTCTCTTCCACATAGAGGTGTCCTTGTGTTTTGAAAACTATTTCTTGGGCTTCTTTGTTCTTCAGGTCAGCTTCCTGTGGGCTTTGGCCTGCTTGTTCCCTGAACAACCCATCATCTCCCCTTCTGAAACTCCTGGAGCATTTCTTTCTCACTTACCTCAAGACTTCAGAATACCATTGGTGAAACACATAGAATTTGTTTTATTATTTCCAATGAATAATATATTTGTTAAAAATAAAGCATATTATATTTCCTATCATCTTTCTAAGGATGATTCTTTTAAGAATCACGAAGTTAGCAAAAAGGAAAAATATTAATGTGCATCAGAACAAATAACTTTCAACTGTTTCTTAAAAGTAAAGAGTTAAACAGCAGAGCATTAAGAATACTGTAAGAACTATGTTAGTCACTGAGACATTAAAAGATAAAAAATTAGATCATGGGATCATCTGGGATCATGCAACACCCAGTTACACTAACTGTATGTTTAAGAATGCTGAATTTCTAACTATAATATATTTCAGTTTTCTTTAATCAAATTTACAAGCCAGAAACAAAAGAAAGCCACCAGTATGTGACTAATTCTGTCTCTGCAGATATCAGCAATACTGAGAACTCAGTGAGCAAAAGCTCAAGTTGAGCTTATTTCAGAACAACAAAATAAATATATTTGTATATACTGAATATTCATTGCCACCGGCCTACAAAAAATGTTGATCAATCATAATTACCATCACCATTACACTAGTTTTACACATCAAATAAATGAAAATTAGTTTAAAATAATTCCATGGAAGTAAAATATTAACCAAACCTGGTTTTGCAGCTTCTTTTCATTGGTCTGTTCCCAAACGTTGCTCATTAGGTTTGAATTTAAATTTTCTTTGGAAAGCTGTGTACGGTTAGAGAACTGAAAACCAGAGGACAATGGACAAACACTAAAAACTCTTGCCATGTTGTCTTCATTTTCCATACTAGAATCAACATAGCCTAATGCTGTTACTTGTGACAGCTAGACAAAACATAGAGATATTTATCTAAAACTGTTTTGATTTAAGCATAAAGTCCAAAGTAATCAAGCCACTCCATATCTTTTACATTTCTGCATATAAACCACAAAGAAGAGAAAATTTTCTACATTCTGATATGACTTTTTATGAAAAACTTAAGGCAATAACGGCTTATTTCAGGGAAATATGTAAGTACATAACTAATCTGAAGCATGCACACAAATGCTATCCTGAGGAGAGATGGATATAAATTCATTTTTAGCTTTTTTCAAGAAATATGTAAGCAGCAGCAGGGAAATAATTTATCAATATAGTCTTAAAGAGAAAGAAGACTTCATGTGTTTCAGTATCCATGAGATTTGGCCACTCTTTGAAAAATCACTTAAAAATATAGTAATTACTGCATATTTTTAGTCTTACATCATAAGAACAATAAACTTACATTATGATGGTATTTTACTTTTTCTAAGAGATGCTGTCTTCTGCTTTCTAAAACTTGCTTTTGTAACCTTGTAAAATGAATTAAAACAGCCTATGAATGAATTAAAACAAGACCTAAAAGATTAAAATATTCTGACTATTAATTTCAAAATAACTTCGGAATATTTTTCCACACATCTTAAAACAGCCTGATTCTTAGGCAGTTGTGAGAACCTTGTCTGTGAGTTGGTCATTTTAGGGTGTCCAAAGCTGGATGGGAAAACAGTGTAAGTGGGTAATGCTCTTTGAATAACCTGCTCCTTGAGACAAACTTAGTGTATGTACCTGATATGAGTACAGACACATAATTTTTTTAAAAGATCTCTCAGCTTCATGTGCATTTTTAATACAGAATTTATTAATAACTCACTCACAGTAAAAGTATCACTGGAATGACAGGATTGGTTGTGAAACTTCCCTGTTTACAATGATATATTTATATTTTCTTAATACCCCAAATATGAAGGCTATCATGAAATACCTCTCCCAGAACCTCACTCTTGCTGATTTTATACAAGTACCTGCTCTGGAGATCATCTAAGTTTGACTTATGTTGTGTACGCAGGGGTGACGTGGGAAGCTCTAAGTTATGTCTCCTGATAGGTTTTTTTTCATCTTCAGTGAGATTAATGTGGACTGGCTTCCTCATGTTCTCTGCAATTAATGTATTTGGCATGTCAGTTCTGGGCTTAGAGAAAGTTTTGAGGTTCCTGAATTTTCATTAGAGTACAAAAGCTGTTGTTTTAGATCTCTTAATCCATTTAAAGTCATATTTATTTCTTTCTTTGCTACTAACAATACAAAAACTCTATTCTAAATGGCACAGTAGTATAAAATTATTTAGTCAGCCACTGGTGTGTACAGGCTCTGTTGCCTTCCTCTCTTCTGTCTTTCTCTGTCACCTTCTACTCTTCTGAGAATAGGACAAAAAATATTCCATAATCTGGTTTATGAATATGTCACAGATGACAAGAATCATAGAATCATTTAGGTTGAAGAAGACCTTTAAGATCATTGAATTCAACTATTAAACCAGCACTGCCAAGTCCACCATTAAACCATATCCTTCAGTACCACATCTACATTTAAAGAGCTAGGACTCAAGTTTTAGTGGTATTTCTCAAGAAGTTTAATGATGGATTTTAAGAGAGATAATCTGGGTAGAACTGACAAGACTATTCCAAATGCTCCCAAAGTTATGAAAAAGGAAGTGGATGGGAAATAGACTTATTCAACAGCAAAGAGGAAAACAAATGGATGTGGGGTAAAATTAATTAATAGAATGGGGAAAGTAATAAGAGTGTGTAGTGGTTTGGAAATGGTATTCTCCAATTTAGTGTTCCCACTGAAACACTCCAAACCATGTGCTGCTTGCTCCCTCTCCCTTTCTCCTCCTTTCCATCTCCCTCTCCCTTTCCTTCTCCCTCTTCCTGTCACTCTGAAGAGGGATGGAGAGAACTGGAGGCACAACAGGTAAAGATCAGGGGTTGAGATAAGAACAATTTACTGAAAACAGCAATGAATTAAGAAATTATATTAATAACAGATGAATTCCCAGGCAGGCGCTCACCCCAGGGAGCAAAACATTCCCTGGGCACTCACCTCCCAGTGCTGCTACCCCTCCTGATGGGACTCCTTCCCCTGCAGCCCCCTGTGCATGTGAGGAGGTGCAGAATCACCTCAGGGTCCTGGCCATGCCTGCCCAGGCTGCTGTAAACATTAACCCTGGCTTGACCTGGAACTGGGACACTGCACAATGCTTTAAATGTGAATTAGGCAGGAGCCAAGGTTATTTGATTCGTCTTATGCCCTGACTTTTTATTCAGTCATAATTTTTGTATTTATGTACAATTTCTTTTATTTTTAAAATAAAGCAATGCTTACTTGAGAGTTAAGTTGTAAATGGAAGAACAAGAACTAAAATAACCGCATTAATAGTTAAGAATAACTAATTCTGAGAAGTCAGAACACCCAAAACTCACCAGTGTTGTCTTTTTTGATTGATATCTGGTTAACCACATATAGATTAAGAAGATCCAAACTGACTGCTGAACTTTTAGGAGATGATACTTCCAGGAGCTTCGATTTTGACTTAATTTTCTTTCTTTCAAAGTATTCCTTAATTTTTTTAAAGGAGAGAATAAGTTTCTGACAGAAGCTTCAACAACACATTACCAGTATAGGTAATTCTTTTGAAATCAGCAAGCAAGACTTAGCAAACTATTCCTAATATAAAAGCACATGGTTAAATATCTCTGAATTCTCATGCCCCATTTGCTCTTAATTTATTTTTATTGCCTTGAAAAAGAATGCAAATATAATTTAGTCATATTGAAAATAAATCATTGTTATCTTGATGTCAAAAATTTAGTCCTTAAATGCTCATTTCTCAAGCTTTGTGTAGAGCCACTAAAAATATTTCTTAAAAAAAAAGATACCAAATGTGGCAAGGAAAAGGTTTTAAAAAATTTAAAGGGGCTTTTCAGGATGCATATAAGATAAGCAAATAAATCAGCAAGACTACATACACCACGTGTGCCATCTATAATGACACAAAGATTTTATTGTTCTCCAATTTTTTCTTTCTTGACAAAGAAAATAGTCTTCTGACAAAAAAAACAAAAAACAAAAAAACCCAAAACCAAAAAACAAACAACCCCCCCCCCCAAAAAAAAACCAAAAAAACCCAAAAACAAACACAGAGAAAAAAGTAAAAAAGAAGTCTCTAAGATTAGGAATTCAGAGAGAATTCTTATTATAACAAATAAAAGGAGATATGATTGACACTTTGAATATATCAGGACAATAATATATTGAACAAATAGGGTTTTTTCCTAAACAAAAGAAGGATATTGAAAACTGAAGCCTATGCCAAAAAAAAAAAAAAAATAGCACTGGATTTTCTTCTGAAATGTAATTCCTGTCATGATTGCAGGTGACATGTAACTAATACACCTAACATGTTCATTGGTAACTAATTTTTTAGTATAATTTATTATTCTAAATTAATCTATTATTCTATATATTTATATTATTATTATTATTATTTATATTCTATATAAAAATATTATTCTAATTAATCTATTTATCCATAGACATTATCTATGGAAAATATCTGTTCTTTAGTTAAGATGAATGTCTTCAATAAGATAAAATCATCCTGTGTACAGATCAACACTTCAAAATTCATGTTACTTTAGGGTCCACACACCCAATATGTAACCACTTTCATCTTCAGTATCCTAGATATATTTTTCCCCATCACCTCTAAATTACTAAATTACTAATAATTGTATAATAGCAATTATAAAATTACCATTGTGTTTAGTAATTTAGTACTACATTATTAAAAACAATCCTGTCTTTTCTTTTTTTTCCCTCTCCACTGAAGTAAATAACATAGTTGTAATATAAATTATGTGGCTTGGACCAGTAATTCCTGAGAAAACAAAGAGTTCACAGGCCTCTAGGAAACTGGGAATGCAATAAGGACAAGCTGCTGATTGGTCCCACATTCCCATATGTAAATATTTTGATTTGAGGAATTGCCTCTACACAGTGTTTCTCCTCTACCTCTACATGCCTGTGCACCTGCTCTGGGTTTTGGGGGTATCAGCTTCTGTGGTGGAGCATCCCTATACTGCCTCTTCCTTTCCTGCTGCTGAGGAGGAAACTGATTGCGCTTATTATGGTTATAGCCATTTTCTCTTGCTGTTTTCTTTCTCTTTTGAAATGACATCTGCTACGCCACAGATAAGTTTGATTCCCTTATTTCACTCTCAGATTCAAAATACAAATAAGCCATCCTCCTTTTGCAGATGGCAGAAAAAGGACTTTAATGAGCCTAACATCCTTTTACATGGCCCAGAAGAATGGCTGCGAATGTGTGTGTTAGGTCAGCTGATCACGTGGTTATCAGGCTTCAAGCAATCCCCTGTGTCCCCACACACCAACACAATATGGTAACAGAAGTAATCCAGGAAAACCAAAATCGAGCACAGGCATTCATTCATTCATTCATTCATTCATTCATTCATTCATTCATTCATTCATTCATCATTCACACCTTCTCTGTCTCTCTCCACTTCTTGTTGTAATTCAATTCAGTAAATCTAGAACAAGACTTTCCCTTTCTTTAGCTACTGTTTTGAATCTCACTCCAAATGCTTTGAAAGCTTTACCTAAGTGAACCTGCTAAACCTTTTATATAACAATATAAAATCCAATAGGGCTGAAACTATTTACCTTTTGTTTTCTTCTTTCTTGCTTTAATATGATTCTGCTTCTGAAAAATGCAAATAATTATTTTTGTAATTGCAAAAGTATAATCTTGAGTCATGGCTTGATTTTCTCATCAATGGTTCTGAGGTTTCAGGACACAAATACATGTGTTATGTTATGTTATGTTATGTTTTATATTATGATGGATCAAACCTTCAGGTGGTAAAGTCAACATATCTCTGTTGAAGTAATTTTGACTGATCCCAGTTTACTCCAGTAAGGATAGCATCACATTTGATATTAGGCTACCAAACACATTTAACATGAAAAAAGAAAACAGAAAAAGCTTTTAGTCATTTGACTTGTAATACACATTTAATCAATTGGTAATTTCTTAAAACTTAAGAAATCTTTGTCGATATATTATTTTCTCCTAATTTTCTCTGTCATGCTGCAACATAACTACAAAACTATATTAGCAAACAAACCAAAGAAGCACTACATGAGCTTTTACCTTTTGAGACATTCCAGAATACTGGAGACCTTTTGTGAAACAGGAAAGCAAAATAGATTGACACTACAAGTTGCTGTTGTTTGTACAATATAGGAGACCGTTATACCCCTAAGTACTTGTCTCACCTGTCAAACATAGTCTTATGTGAAATGTCTGTAGGACTTGGTGCATAAAATTGGAAGCTGGGGTCACTGTTCCATGAGCAGAGTGAGCATGGCTGCAGTCTTTAGGTCAGTAAGATTAAGATTTTTTGTGAAGGTTAGAAATATGGAGTATTCCCTTGGAATTACTTTTTGCTTAAAATTAGAGCAAGCTTTCCAAATATATGGGTATTACATTCACCCTTGCAGTGGGGAGGAACCCACTGATGTGTAGTTTTTCTGACACCTAAAATGTAAACCCAGAAACCCTGACAGATTCTACCAGTAGCAGCAAGCAGCAGGTTGGTTTGTATTTGCTATATGTGTGCAATACTCCTTCACAGTGGATTTTCTTACAGAAGGTATGGCAGACAGGCATTTAGGACAAAGTTTGGGTTGGTGTTTTGTTTTTTTTTCCAATCGAAACTCTCCCTCCTGCTTCACAGAGGCAACATTCAGAAAACCCAATATGCTGGGAAGACTCTCAGATGGGTAGGGTGTTCTTTTAGTTTGATTCTGCATAGAGTCTGGACGATTACAAAGCTGTGTTCAGCAATGCTGCTTCCCAATGGCTGACAAAATCTGTGGGGTTTACATTTCTAGTAGATTGGCAGAGGGCACAGCACCCAAAGATACAGAACATTATCTTTTTTTTCCTTTATCATTACAACTCAGTTTGTGATGTTTTACTATTTCAGTGTATCTCAATACCTGTACATCCTTTTCCCCAAACAGTAACCATGGCTTTTTGTGAGGGTGTGAGAAATGCTTCTTCCAGCTCCTCTCTGTGGAGAGACACTGAACCCAAACATGACCTCCTGCCTGGGCTGGGCGGCCACCTGCACCTTCTCACAGAGTCTGGCTCGGGAGGGGACTCAGGGCTGTCACACACCATGGCCTGCTGGTCTGTGAGGGGACACCAGGCCTGAAACACACTGTGGCACTACTGTTCTGTGGAGAGACACTCGTTTGGTCACAAACACAACAGCTATGCCCAGTTTGTGAGGGGAAATGAGGCCTGAAACACACACCATGACTGTGCTCAGTTTGTGAGGGGACACCATGGCTGCCGCACACAACATGCAGTGCCTGGTTTGTGAGGGGGCATCAGGGTTGTTAAACACACCATGGCAGTGCTCAGTCTGTGAGGGACACTGACATAGCACGGAGCTGTTTCTGTTGGCTTTGAAGAGTTTCACTCACCGACTGCCACCGACCCAGTTCATTTTCTGCTGCTGAGGGGGCAGGGAGGGAGAGCTGCCCTGTGCACTGCTGGCAGTGCGGGTAGAGGCAATGGCTGCCCAGGGATGGTTTGCAGCCTCCCAGCAGGGCCACGGGGCCCTCCTGCAGGGCCTCCTCCTCCCTGGGAGCACCAGGGCAGCTGCTGTCCACACCCTCAGGCTGGCAGAGAAGCAGGAAGGGTGGTACAGGGGTTGACAGACAAAGGAGAAGGATGCAGAAAGCCAAACGAGGCAGCTAATGGGGAAGAGGCAATGCTCTGGTTGCTGCTGCCCTTCTTCTACCCTGGTGTTTCCACACAGGCTGCTGCCAAAGCCATTGCCCTTTCCCAAGGCAGTCATGAGCGTCTTGTTGTCCCAAGTGAATTGATTTGTCTTTCAGGTCCAGCTTGTCTCTGCTACAGCCACTGTGATTTTTAGGATAAGAGAGCACTTTCCTCTCCATCCTGCTCTTCCTCAGGTATTTTAGGGGCAATAGGGGAAGTGATGAGCATTTTCTACTGGTAGATGTTGTTGCCCTTGGTGCTGCCTGATGAGCTCTTTTGTGTCAATGTGACTAACCCTGGAGGGGGGATGCAGAGCCACTTGGGCAATCTTGGCAGCAGCACAGCTCCACTTGCTCCCTTCCCAATAACTCACTGCCATTGTCTCAGCAAGTGAGGACTCCCATTTACAAAACAATCATCAAAATTCTATATGAATCTTTTCCTGTGGTGTTTCCTGAGTTATGTCTAGCCTAACATTTTTCAGGGCAATAATGTTTGATTAGCATTAGTATAACAATGTGAAGAATATTCAGAGTAGATATTAGGAGTCTAAAATTAAAAATTAGCCAAGATGTTTTTCTTTCTAATACTTCTAAATTGGCTAGGGTGTTTATGGAATCTGATAAGTATGCATAATTGTTTCCTGTAACAACACTAGATTAAAATCTTCATGATAAATTATACCTATATTTGAAGTCTATGTGTCTCTACAGCTAATTTAAGATGACAGACTGAAAATTTATTTAATTTCATCATTTCAAATATTAATTTTTATTTTCAATTCCATCTAGTGTAAATGTTGAACTTGCTAATGTTATGTCTAAGATGTAGTTTCATGTATAACATAATCAAATCCCTTTTACATTTGTTTTCTTAATATATGGTATTTTCAGTATCACCCTTACTCCTACTTTTTCACGGTATTGTCCATTCTACTAAAAGGAAAAAAAAATGGGATTTTCTTTATGTTTGAGCTATTTATCTGGTAGAATCCAGGAAAAGTTACGTGGCAGCTTCAATTAATTATTTTTCAACATATTAAATCTTCTCCTCCTCAAATTATTTCTTACAAATAAAGCTAACGACCTTTCAAACAGTCATAAAATAGAAAATCAGGGGTTTTTTGAGGAGGGCAAAGTAAAAAATTAAATAAGACCTGAGATGAATATGATTATATTTCCAATGTTTGCATATTTTGCCTTGACTGTCAACATTTTAGAAGTTTGAAATAATTGACTTTCTGAATGATGGAACAATTTCAAAGAGTTGTATAACATAATTATTAATTTTTAAAAGGTTATGAGAATGAGTTTCATGGAGCTTGGCTGATTCTCTGAGAAGTGAAGTAACTACAAAAGAAAGAGGTTCTCTCCATTTGTCAGAAACTGAAGTATAAAATTCTTTTTTCTAACTTTCATAGCCACTCTTCAGAATAACTATATCTCATGATCCTTTGTTAAGAAAGTATTACACAGGATCTTCTTCAGAACAGCTTTCAGCACCTGAATTTTCATCTCTGACATGCTTCTTCATTATCAGATCAGCTCTACATAGAAGAGACATATCAAAGCAGCCCAAAGCAGTTTAAGAAAG
The DNA here is from genome assembly GCA_013398615.1 of Brachypodius melanocephalos. Taxonomy (NCBI): domain Eukaryota; kingdom Metazoa; phylum Chordata; class Aves; order Passeriformes; family Pycnonotidae; genus Brachypodius; species Brachypodius melanocephalos. Next base: position 4,684,949 of record VZSR01001299.1, on the reverse strand, counting down.
CGTTTCTTCAGAGAGGCTGGTGTTGAAATGTTGACTGTGCAACTTTTGGCACCCAGCTTTGAGTGGGTCCTTACAGAACTCCTGTCTAACCAAATAAAAGAGAGGAAGGTCTCCTGATGGGTGACTCGAGCACTTAAGTTAGGCCCCTACTCTATGTCTCCACACACTCAGAGAGGAAGCAGCTCATTTAGGCAATGAAATTGTGAATTCAAAGTGTGTGCCAACTCTGTCTGCAGCATTCTTGTACCCTGAAGTTTTGAAGATGCTTTTTCCCCTAAACATGTTCCCTTGAGTGAACAGGCACTGCTTATGTAAAATCATACCCACCAGAGACAGCGAGAGAGAAACAGAGAGAAGCTGCGTTTCCAAGCAATTTCTCAGAACTAACTGCAAATAGTTCTCATGTTTCTTAATGAATCTTCCCCTTTCCAGCAAGTGTCCTACTCTAGTGTTCATTATAAAGGAAGGAATTACTAAAGAGATAAATGAGAAGTAAAAAACCCAAAACAAACCCAAACTGGTGAATCTCACCATTATTTTTAAATATTTTACAACATTACTGCCTTTTAAAATGTTAATTTAACATACTTTAACTTTGATTTTTTGTTTGATCTTGATACCTAGTATGGTAACTAATTCCATCTGTAGAAAACTGCATAAAAGATACAGGGAAACTAAAATGCTTTTCCACCTCTAGCCAGGGTGAGAATGTCTGGCACTTTAAAATACCAGGATACACTTATTTAGATCCCTAAATATTGACCTAATTATCTAAAGCTAGGAATGCATGACTTAAAAAAGCCTGACTCTGTTCCAAGTGGAAACTTTTCTTTGGCAAACGCAGTGTTTAAACTTTGTTTACAGAGTTGCATGGCCTTCTTCAAGTCAATACTCTATGCCATTTCCCTTGCTTGAGAGATCAGCTTATGAAAAAATAAAGCAATACTGACCTTGTGGTGTTTCATGGTAACTTGGTTGATGGCTTTGCAGTAAAGAGTACTTTTTTATTTAAAAGGTGGCTGTAATATTGCAAAAGCATGACAGAGTCTGAGGAAATTCAAAACAAAAGGCAAAGCTTGATTTAAAAACAAAGTTTCCCCTTTTAAAAGCAGTTCCTCTTGAAAGACAGATCTCTCTTTCAAGAGATCAAGACTTTTCATCAATTTGATGAAAAGTCCTTCCCCTATTCACCTTTAAAGGGTGGAGAGATAGAGGATTGTAGAGAGGCTAAATAGTTTTCAAACACAGCAAACTGGCCAGCTCAGAGAGAAGCACCTAATCTACCTTGGTCGAAATTCAATGCCCAGCTGGGAAGAAAATGTGATTGAATCCACATGGCAAATCACCAGCCACGACAGTACCACTGACAACAGTAGGCTGACACATTGCTGTATGAAGCAGATGCCATTCTTAGGTGGTATTATTTAGATGGAATAATTTTTTACAGAATGAACTCTCAAGATAAAGTGCCATCCTTGGCTTGATGGAGAACAGTGCACGAGATCTGTTACTGAGTCTTGTGCTGAATACCTCACTTTATAAAAACAGTATTTCTATAAAGATTAACAAAGACCAAAGGATCCTCTGTAGATGTGCCAAACTCCAGTTAGGGAACAGTGTCAAAAGCAAGTCAGGAGAGAGAGATAAGAGAATGAAATCCTTACAAGGCATTATGGAAAAGCTGAAGGATACCAGACTTCAAGTGAAGAGACATTCTGAACCATAGCAAAAAGAAGATAACAGAGGGGAACACGAACTCAGACAAAATTGCAAATACATTTACAACAGGCCTGAAAAAATTGGGAAACAAATAGGCAGAGTAACCAAATTACTAAATAATTTTTCTTCACATCAACTAGGAGCAAAAGCCTGCTAGAAAGTCTAAAGGAACAATTGATGGACAAGGAACAACACGAGCGTTCAGAAGAGACACAGATATTATGGAAAAGTTAGGCTTTTTGCATCAGTATTCACTGATGAGGAAACTGGGGAGAACTCTATGCAGGAATCCTTCCTGAGGAACTCAGTGAGGATCTGTCAAAGTGAAAATAACAGCAGATGAGGTGAAAACGATCTTACCAAGTCAGAATGAAGACTAGCAAAGCACCAGAACTAAATGGTATTCAATGAATAGTTCTATAATGCAGCACTGTGGAAAGGACCACTTGAATTTTGAGTCATCTTGGAGATTAGAGGGTAGCAAATGTGACACAATTTTAAAAGTAAGAATTTTGTGGCAATCCAGAAAGCTCACTTCTGCACAAAAAATAGCAGGAATTATAATATAGGCCAGCACATGAAAAGCCAGTGGAGCTTCTATAGATGGAAGTTGCTGCAGAACATATGTAAAAAAGAACGATCGCTGCCATCTCAATGGATTTAATTAAGGCTGTTGACAACACCTGTTACTGAAGGTTTTAAGAATATAAAGAAGTTATGAAATAATAGGGAAGGTCCTGCCATTGAATAAAATGCAAAAGAGGGAAGAGACTATTTAGTTCTTGTTTTCATGCACTCAGGCACTGGGGACTGACAAAACCCTGAGTGGTATGGGAAAGTTATGGGGTGAGGACAGAGAGGAAGACAGTGAGCAAGAGTGAGCTCTGTTGTTGAATGCCTCATCTAGAACAGGCATAGGTGGACATAAAGTGCAGCTTGTGAGAGCCAGGGTCAAATTAAGCAGAAAGGAGTGTTTCTTCACATATGAAATGGTAAATCTGAGGAATGGCTTGTCAGATATTTCTATTTATGTAAGAGTTTACAGGATTTACAAAGAAACTGAACAAATAATTGTAAGAGTAATTGTAAGGAATGTTTTATAGGAAAAACTTCCCAGTCTAACAAAATTCTCACAGCTTAAAATGGCCAGAGGTTGGGAGAGTATGAAGCTGCAGCATCACATTAAATTGCAATCTTCTTCTCTCTTGGGTATCTGCTTCAAGCTATTGTTAGAGACAGAATACTGCGCTTGGTGAAGTATTGGCCTGTTCGCTTATTTTTAATATTTAGAAGTCTCCCAAATAAGAGTTAATAAGTAAACTGCAGTAGATGGTCTTTTTGTTGTCATACTCACCAGCTGCAAACCCTCAAATAAATTCTTGAGGCATGATAAAAGGATGTCAGCAGATCCCGTGTTTGGGTTGCAAGAGTAAAAGAGATGGTTTTTCTGGATTTATTCCTGCCTTCACTTTTACAGAGTAGAACACTGACTCTGTGTGGGCAGTGCCAGTATCACCATTGTTAACTGACACCAACTACATGATTTTACCACACCTGTACTCTTGCAATTGGCATGCAGCTTGTTTAAAAAGTTTAAAATGCACTTGAGAAAAGGTTTAATAAGCTTAATAATAGCATTAGAATTTTCTTCAGATGACCTGAAAATAGAAACCTTTACAGATTTAAATCAAAACCTGAAAAACCTACACAATGTATTTGAAACTTCTGAAGGCATAAAAGAGACACATCCTGGTTCAGCTGAATTATCTGTATGGAATAAGTTTAACAAGAAAGATAAATCTAGATATTAAAGGTTTAGGTATTAAAGCCTAAATATTAAAAGTGAAATTCTTTGTCTGAGAACATCACTTGACAGTTTACCATGCCTGGAGCAGCTGACATTGACCTCTACCCTTGCCTATTTCCCTCTCCCTTTCACTTTGTAAAGGGAAAACAACTTGTTTATATTTCTTTCCAGAGCTGTATTCTCTCTAAACTAGCACTGTTCTCACAAGTCAGAATGGTTAGTGATCAGTCTGCTACGACTGTGCTGTCAGAGAGATTACTTGAATCCCTCATGGATAAATCATTAGAATCTACAAAGCATGCAGGCTTTGAATTTACAGCAGAAAGCATGTATCTCCCTAAAGACAGAGTAAGGGAAAAAGGACTTCTGTGCAGAAATGTACCCCATTTACACCATCTCTGTAATGCTTACACTTAGGAGCCAAGCAACAGACTAGGATCCTCCTGTTTCCTCTCTCTTCTCTTGTGATAACATAGCTCTGCCATAGTCTGGGCACCTCTACAGTCTCATTAGAACCAAAACAGTTGTAATCAACTGCTTGATAGGATTAGGCCAGTCTCACCACACTGACACTTCTTCAACAAGCTTCCACATCCATGCCAGATCCTAAAGGAATTACAGTGCCTGAATATTCTACTGAGGTATATGAATATAGCCAATAGCTTCTCTAAACCAGACTAAACAAAGAGGTAATTTCTGTTGACACAAATTTGAAATCTAAGGTCAGGGTATCTTATCACCCTTTTCTGATAAAAACATCAAATTTGCCATTGGTGTACCTTGATGTTGCAAACTAATTTTGTGGGTGTATTTCTGTACGTATGTAAGTGATGACATTAAATTAAATAGAAAGTTTGGAAGTACTTCAGAGAAAGGTATTTACTTGAATAATGGCTTCTATGTTCACATTCTGTTGAATCTGATTCAGATGAAATCCTGCTATTCCCACACCACTGCGCAAACACACAGCTCAAAATTAAAGGAAAAACCAGATGTTCCTAGCTTACCATATTACAGTACATCATATTTTGGACATTATTTACAGTTCAGTATTAGTAATTGAAAACAAGCACTGTGTGGATTCATATTATGTGTTTCACATATACTCATCTATATGGAAACTGCCATGTACTGTATGCATGACCTACACACATCTAAATATTAAAGGTCCTAAATAGTAATGATTCAAAACACAGAATTTATAACTATTTTTCAGTAATTTAAAAAATTTTTATGTCCTTATGGCACAGTAGATAACTCCATAAGCAGCAAGAAAATTTCAGTTTACTGCAAACTGATGTTACAGCTATTGGACCCTCTGTTAGGATCATGGAAGACATCAGATAAATGATCTTCTGCTTAAGAAATTGCACATTATTTTTTCAAACACTAAATTAAACAGTAGAAAAAAAAGATCATTGAGTAAGCCTGACTGATATCTCTTGCGTAATAGCCTGCATGCTCCAATTCCACTACCTTCATCACAACCACAAAGTTGTGCAAAGATGAAATGCTGGTATGGGAGACAGTGGGCACAAAACAGAAGATAAAAAAGAGGCACCAGTTGTCATGATAACACTCTAGTTCCTGCATACACAAACATTCATGGACTTTAGTCACCCTGGTATTCATTGCTGCCATATGTTCTTCCTCCTCAGTTACTAGTTCATGTATTTAAAAAATGCACACAAGTTATTTTAATGCACTTGATGGAAAAAACCATATGACTAAAAACCAATCACTTGACACTAAAAATCGAGTTTGTCCTTAAGAAAGGATAAACCCCCAAATAGTCTGGATCTAATATCAACATCCCTCTGATTTCACAGCTTCAGTTACTCAAACTTACTTGATTACACATATCTCCAGAAGTTTATATAAAATCAGTAGAAAATGTGGAGACAACAGAGCACTGAACACTGCACCAGTATTACTGCAGTTTTGGCAGTCATTTTTCCAGTAATATTGAGAAGTGTTATTATGACTAAATGTAGGAAAGTTGCTGCCTTCAGCAGTAAAAAAAAAAAAAAAAAAAAAAATCTAACACCTAAGGCCATGCTTCACAAAGAGGAGTTTGTGCATGGATTACTGAGCAGGACTGTGGCAGAGCAAAACTCTCGAGACAGCAAGAACAGAAGAAAGGGGTTATTTAAAACAACAGTTCAGTCTTTTCTTCATCCTTTCAAAAGAAGGAAATACATTCCTTTTATTGACTGAAACACTGTGTGGTTAGATTTGCTTCACTTCAATGTTCCCACAGATCTGACTGCAGGGTGTAGGTCTGCACTAACCACCAAATCACCAGAAGTTTCAGTCATCCAGGATCCTGTGAAGTGAAAGGTCAGCAGATACACAGAACTGAAAGAGATCTGTGAACTTTCCCCTTGGTAAGAAAATGCTAGAGTAATGGAATATTGCAAATAGCTGTGGTTTGGCAAAATCTAAAGAGTATGCTGTGCTACACACAAACCAGTAGGGGAAGTATCCAGTGGAGAGCCTGATTAAAAAAATAGCAAGTCGTAAGCAAAGCAATTTCTTAGCCAGTGTATCTTGTATCTTTGTGCACTGAAAAACCTACTTTACTGACAAACTAATCTGCAGTGAAATCAGACTTACCTATTAACTGAATGTCTTCCACACTGCACTAGGTCGGATTTTGACATTTTCCTAGCTTTATCCTGAGTTATGCATTTAGGGAAAAAAATAGCTAGAAAAGCCTCTGTCCAGATCTCTAGCCTGTGCTCACTGGCAAAAACATAATACGCTTAAAGATTACCCCATATCCTCTCTACCTAACTGCACAGACCACTGTGGGATGAATTTTTGCAGCCTCCTAGAAGAAATGAGAAATAGATCTTCCTTGCTTCTTTCTTGACCTGCTGGTCTTGGCTTACTGAACTTTTTAGAAGGCACCACGATGATTTGGTAAGTGGTGTCTGATTTTCAAAAGCAAACCTCACTTGCTCTCAAATCAATTATATCATTCCTTCATCATGAAGCTTGTGCTGCTATCTAAACATCATCACGGCACTATGTTCAATGGGGGTTTGCTTTATAACAGTGACTTATTTAACACAGTATTTGCTGAGTTACTGTCAGGTAGGTGGCCTCACTCTTCATTTTTAGGGAAGAACCAGGCTCTTCACCACTGCCATAAATGCCTAGTATCACATTTAAAAAACATATTTTTATATGCACATTCTAAGCTAACACTTTGTCACATACTATCTGACGCAGTTACCCTAGTACTATATCTTCAAAGTGTAAAAAGACGAGAGTATTTAAGTACTCTGATCCTCCCCCTGCAATTTCAGTTCCTTTTCCAAACAAGTGAAGCAGTAAAAATAAGTAATTAAGAAAACAGAAAAATAAAGCAGCAAGACAACTGCCTTTACTGTAGATTCCTTTGTGTGAAATTAGCCGAGTTTTACTGCCGGGGCCGTGCGACTCGGTCGGGGTTATTTTGGGCTAATAACGCTGCCAGTGCACAACACTGGTTTCCTTTCGGCGAATGGACAGGAAATAAAATACTCGCAGTGTGCA
>VZSR01001299.1:4659553-4677780 GCA_013398615.1 Brachypodius melanocephalos | reverse complement strand
GGGCGGCCGGCGGTGGGCCGGGCCCAGCGCCCCGATGAAGACCCGGCGGGACCGGCCTTCCCAGTGGGCATGAGCCACCCGCGCTAGGAGCGGCGCGTAGCGGTGCCCCGGCGGGCAGGATGGCCCACATGCTGCATGCGGCGGCCCGGCGAGTGCAGTGGAGCAGGGCGGGCGCCGCGAAGAGGGCTGCGTGCCTGCTGGCCGCGGCGTACGGGCTCAAAATCCTCTACCCCATCATCCGCGGACGTGTGAAGCGGGCGAGCGGCAGAGGCAGCGCGCAGGATGAGAGGAGCCGGGCGGTCCCGCACGGCACCGGCAGCCGGGGCAGAGCCTCCCCGACCGTGGACGCGGAATTCTTCAGGCAGCTGCTGGAACTCCGCAGACTGTTCTTCCCGAAGCTGGTGAGTGCCGAGCTGGGCTTGCTCTGCCTCCACTCTTTTGCTCTGGTATCCAGGACCTTCCTCTCCATCTATGTGGCCGCCCTCGATGGAAAAATTGTGAAGAGCATTGTTGAGAAAAAGCCCAGGAGCTTTGTCTTCAAGTTAATCAAGTGGCTGATGATTGCAATCCCAGCCACTTTCGTGAACAGCACCATACGGTACCTGGAGTGCAAGCTGGCCCTCGCCTTCCGTACGCGCCTGGTGGATCACGCCTATGAGACCTACTTTGCCAACCAAACTTACTACAAAGTGATCAGCATGGACGGGCGGCTGGCCAACCCTGACCAGTCCCTCACCGAGGACATCATGATGTTCTCACAGTCTGTGGCGCATCTCTACTCCAACCTCACCAAGCCCATCCTGGATGTTGTGCTCACCTCCTACACCCTCATCCGCACAGCACGGTCCCGGGGGGCTAACCCCATCGGGCCCACAGTCCTGGCTGGTCTTGTTGTCTATGCCACAGCCCGTGTGCTCAAAGCCTGCTCGCCCAAGTTTGGCAAACTGGTGGCTGAGGAGGCTCACAAGAAGGGCTATCTGCGCTTCATACATTCACGCATCATTGCCAACGTGGAAGAGATTGCCTTTTACCGAGGGCACAAGGTAAGGAGGAGACAAACTGGAAGCACTGGGGTCGCTCCTGCAGTGCCAGAGTGGACCCATGCTTCCCTTAGGCCCTTCTTGAGCACTTTGGGCCCCTCTGACATTTAAACTTGTTTACAGCTTGGCACTTCCCATTTCTTAGGAAATGCCGTCTCACAAGGAGTGTCTGGGGGGGAGCAGATCACGGTTCTCTTGAACTCTGGCAATGTTCTCGTTTTGCAGATAGATCTTGTGCTTATCTAGAAAACTAATCTACATTAGTATTTTTCCCCCACCCAATCTGTTCTTACTAACTTTTCTAGACTTTTTGCCAACCATGTGTATGAACCCTCATATTTAATTCAGCAGAAATAGCAACCGTGGCACACCAGAAAGTTTAGGGGGAAACTGTGATGGCTCAGAGCACACTACAACCTTTGACACTCTTTCACATAGCCAAGCAAAGATGTAGTCACCAGTCTTAAAATAGGATAAGTACAGTACTTCTGCAATCACAGTTACATAAACTAGTAGCTTGTTTTAAAGCCACCTTATTAAGGGACTCTTGATGTTTTTATTAGAAGTGAATTTTGGCTATAGTACTTTTGAAACACAATTGGGAAGAAAGTTTTTTCATGCAAGGTGAAAATGAAAGCTGGAAACCAGCCTGAAGTATTACTCTTTCAGTTCAAGCAATGATTATATAACATTAATGGTTTATTTTTGTAGACACAGTCATTCTCAAAAGCTGACTGTAATAATGTTGTAAGTGCAGCTAAATTAAACATTTTCTCAATTCCCACATATATGGGCTTGAACTGAATACATACTGTATTGACTTGCGACTGTCTTTGACTTGTTAAATCTCCTGGGATAACTCTCTCTTTCCCCAGACTGCTTGCAAAAACAAGCAGCGTTTGAGGAATCAACTCTGCGACTTTAAGTCACTGAAGATAATTGATCCCTAGATGCTTTCCAATATAATTTTCTGTTGCTGTGAAACTCTACAGCTGCAGCTTTATTAAAAGGATGTGAAATCAAACTTATTTTGATTGTTAGAATCAACTGTTGTGACTGCTATGTTGTTCTTGTATGTATTAGAGATCTAAAAGAGTTGAAAACCTGCCAATGTTCTGTCGAGGCAGAGTGGTGTAAATAAGAACCAGGTCTACGGACTTCCACAAAGCTGTGCACTTTTGCTGTGAGACTGCAGCACAGTGGACATACGTGGTTCAGAAGTGACAACTCTGGCTACCCGATTATTTCATGTACACATGTGAATGTATCTTGTACTACATGTGCGTCTTTGTTTCATTGTATGAGTAAATTTATTATTTTAACCGTAGGTAGAATTGAAACAACTGCAAAAAAGCTACAAGGATTTGACAGACCAAATGAATCTCATTTTGTCTAAACGTTTGTGGTACATCATGATAGAGCAGTTTCTGATGAAGTATGTCTGGAGTAGCTGTGGAATGATCATGGTTGCTGTGCCCATCATCACTGCAACGGGATTTGCAGATGGCGGTAATACTACCTTTTACCTAATTTCTAAATATTTCTTAGAAAGTTATGCCCTCAAAAGACTGTAGTTCCCTTGAGTGCTGTTCACATGGGTTTATTTTTCACAGATTTTCTTACAACATCTGTGTGTCATATGTGTGACTTGCAGGCATAGCAAGTCACCCGAGCAAACGATCCAACTTGGAGTGTGTGATAAATAGTGTGAGGTCAGGACTTAGAGGATCCTTGTATCACATGAGATTGTAATGATTATTGCAGTCTTCTTTTTCACTTGTCACTGTTGGAATGGCACGCTGATTTTTACAGTATCTCCTTTTGCAAAATGATACTATGAACTTTCCTAGAGTGCTTATCTTCTCCTTCCATAAACCATAGTGTGATTAGAGGTAATTATAGGTAATTTTTCTCTTATTGTTGACCTGTTGGAAACCACTGATTTTCCCTAACTCCCTGGGAGAAGAGAAGATAAAATTCAGATTCCAGGCTAGGATGGTATCATTTTTGATGCCCTATCACAACTTTGCTGGAAGTGAAATGAGACTCAAATAGTGTTGTTACTTCAGAGGCTATTGGGAAAAAAAAAAAGAGAGAGAAAAAGAGAGAGCAAAAAGAAAGTCTTTAAGGAGAGCTGTTGGTTAATTTGGTTTAACAGGCTTCCTTATGCACAGTTAGAATTTAATATATTACAAATTTCTTAGGATTCCTGTAACATAAATCCTACGAAGTCTTCAGAAGGATCAATTCTAAATTGTGTACTTTGAATCAGGAATGAATGAATTCTTTTCTGTGTAGTAGTTCTGTTTCTTTCTTGGAAGTTATATTCCAAATCAAGACTGTCCAAGCGGACAAGCTTGGTGTGAACTATAGGATGGCTTTGTGCAGTTTAGCTGTCTCGCTAAAAAGTTGTGCTGGTGCAAGGCTGGGTGCTCAGCTCCCTGAGCTGCTGCCCGTCACATGGCTTAGGAGGGCACTACACCAGCACTCTGGCTGGCATCCTGGGAACAGCTTCAAAAATATCAGGATATGTTGTTCCAAACTGAAGAGGCTGTACAAAGGCATTTCACCTCACAGTGAAGGTTATCAGCCCAACAGAACAAGTGATTAGAGTCTTTCTGCTAAGATGGGAATGGGTACAATCAAGAAAAGGAGCATTTAACCACATATTGTAAATATTTCCTTGGTATTAGAGCATGAATAAAAAAGGACTCATATTCATGCTAAACTAAATAACATTCCTATTACTCATATTTGTTCTTTTGTTAAATACATTTCAAATGTGGGGTAAAACAAAGATGCAGCAGTGGCTCATGTTGTAAAGCAGAACTATATTTGCTACCAGCAACGTAAACTATAAAAACATGGGATTTATTATTGAGACCTGGGGCTTACCATAATGGTGGTTCACCAACATAATACTGGCAGCACTATCAAGATCAGTTTGAGGTATTACAGGTATTCAAAGAATCAAGCACACCTGAAATTACCATTGATCTGCTTGAGAAAACAGTGCTTTTTGCCTCAGCAGATCAGACACAAGTTTGTTCACATCTGAAGAAAGAGGTAGTCAATGTATTGCTTTAGGATGACTCAGAAGAGTCAGGGTTATGTAAAAGACTGGTACCACAGCCAGACTTGAGAGTACAGGTGTAAAGCCATCGATTTTGTACACTTCTTCAGGGAGGAGAAATAAAAAGTAAAAAAATTTTCTTCAGTAATAAGAAAAAGGAACCTTCTTTCACAGTGATATTTCTGACTGAAATTTTAAAATTTTGCTATATATTTCAATGAAGAATTTAGATGGCAAAGACAAGATTTCTGTTTAATAACATTTCTCATTCTTTTTGTATTAAACCACTCACATTCCAACTGTTGTGTCTCAGTTTATGGAGAGTAACTATTTTTTGAAGCAAGACTTTGATTTCTCTAAACACAGTGAACATTTATTTTGTTTATAAAATAACTTTGACTATCAATTTAATAAATGAAGAGGAAAATGGAAGTGTTGGTTTCTGTATGAAGCAGAGACAGTCTGTCTGTTAAAACAGAACACTTTCAAATACAGGAGGCCAGCCATATGAAAAATGTTTTGGACAAAAAGTTCAAGAAAAATTATATCGGTGGGTTATATAATAGAAGAGCTTGTCTTTTGGGGCTGTGAAATGCTCATAAATTCTATATAATTTCAATTTTTAAAATACCCCTAAATTGACTGATGCCGTGGCTTGTAGAGATCCTTAAACTGATGCTAGATGAGCTGGCCTGGGTGCTGGAAGCAGCCATCAGTAAATACTGCATTTACATTAAGGAGGAATGCTGCATCAATGTAGGTAAACCGTACCTGATTCCTAGATGATTTAGTTGTGATAGTTCTACTTAGCATAGGCAGCATGTGCTATAATCCCAACAAGATCAGCAAAAATTGGTTATGTCAGAAGTAAACAAATTTCAAATCCTCTTATACTAACGAATAACTGAATTCTCCCTATTCACTAAATGTATTTTTCTTGGAGTGGAAATAACTTTTTAAAGTGAGAGCCACATCAGTAAGAATTTTGTAATCTCTCCTTTCCATGAGCTTTTCTGTAGTTTTTTTTTAAAAGCATGTCTCTCATTATGTCTCAGCAAGATTGCATACAGCTAGTTGACAGTGTGCTGATGTAGAACTGAAATGAAAAAACATCATGATGAAAAGCAGGAAATATGAGATAGATGTTCTGTGTGTATAGATACACACACACATATATGAAGAGGTATGATGTAGCATTTAAAAAAAAGTTTTTCATTATTTTACTGTATTTCAGTGAAATAATTAATTTAGTGTAATTATTACTATATTAAATAATTATTCCAGTGTATTTCACTGTAACACACTATATTTCAGTGATCTAGTTATGTAGCAACGTGAGAACTTCATGGATGTGTAGATGGAAACAGAATAACATTTAGGTTTAATTAATAACAGAAAGATACCTCTGGCTTTGGTACTGCCTGTCGATTCTCAGATAATCTGATCTGTCAGGGAAGTGAGAGTAAGAAAATGTTGTTTGCTCTACTCTTGCCTCGCTTGACTTAGCCCATGAAATTTATAGTTGCATTACATCTGCAAGAAATTCCTCCTAGATTTTTTTGGTCGTGAGTACTGTGGAAACATGATGTTAGTAACAATTGCTAGTACAGGTGTTGCCAGAGTGGATCCACCTATTACCCTGCCTAGCATGATTCCTAGCATCAGCTTAGTTTAAAAAAAGAAACTTGAAAAAATCTTTACAAACTCTCAGAAAAAAAAAATCCAGATCCCATTCTGCAAAAGATTTAAGCAATATATGGAGATACATATAAAGTTATGTGATGCAGAAAACCCCTTAGATCTTTCATTGTAAATCTTCTATGTGGAAAATCTTTAAGAGTGGTTTACTACACCACTGGTTTACTACACCAGCGATTTGTAGTTGCAGTTATAAACAGTGAAACAACATAGAGCCTCAAAATAGTCAGCCACTTCTTTTTAAATCTTTTTTCCTTCAGGAAACAAACCTTGCAAGTTGAACGTATGGGACCCATGGTAGCATGACGGTTTATGTAGATATGTTAAATATCTTACTTCTCACATATCTTCTATAAATTCTGCTGCTGTATTCTCCTTGCCTGATTGTGCTCACATTCTTACGAGATAAGTCCCTTCTTTGGAGCAAGAGTATTCTTGTTAACAGGAAGTGTCATAAATAAAGCCTCACAACTTTGTTCAGATGGAGAGAGAAAGTTCTTTGTGAGGGAGAGTTATCCTACTGAAACCATGCCTTTGGTACCAAAAGAGTTTATTGCTTTCTTACAGAAATATAATCATGTTGCCAGATTGATACAAATGTGAATGGTTCATTCTACATGAAGTCAGTAAATAAGTAGGGCTGAAAATTAATAATCACAAAAATGTTTAAAAAGTATGTTAAAAATCTGTTTCAGATCATTGCTTAGGTACCACTTATTCATATTTTGAAAAATTTATGTTGTATGATGATATATTAAAAGGAAAATGATCCATGTAGATAAATAGATAAAATAATAGGATGTTTTGCCTAACGAGGTGAATTCCATATGCTCCCTCTTATGCTTTTTGACCAAGCTAAGTTACATTCAGAAGTTCTTTTTGAAAGGTTGTCTTCACAGAGTTAACTTTTTAAGAAAAGAAGAAAACTGCACTATAATAGCTCACATTGCAATAATAATTTAGTCTGTAGAGATAATTTTCAGCAGAATATTTTAAGAAAACTTTTTTTTTTTTTAACGTTCAGAGTTGGAAGATGGCCAGAAACAGGCAATGGTTAGTGAAAGAACAGAAGCTTTTACTACATCACGAAACTTGCTGATCTCTGGAGCAGATGCTATTGAAAGGATTATGTCTTCATACAAAGAGGTACTGTATATCCTGTATGCATGAAACAGAAGCGGAATAAAAGAAAAACAATTTATATTTAATATAAAATACAAGAAAGAGTAGTGCAGTTTTTAAAGGCAAATTCTATTGCAACTAAATCTATGGAGATCTTTGAAATGGTAGCTTGATCTTTAGGGTTAAGTTGACAAAGAGTCTAAAGTGCACAGTTGCCTGTATGGTGCAATGTGTAGATGTAATTTTTAATAGTTGTGTTCAGGTGTCATCAGAGACCGATAGAAGTTCCAGGAATGTCAGTGATAAAGGTTCAAATTCCTCTTCTGTTTGGAGCACAGACCTGAATTTGGGTTGTCTGTCTTCAGTGTACAGGGACTCTTCTGTTGGAAGTGTCAAAAAGCATATAATAGTTTAATTGTAAGAGTCTTTAAAGGTCTTCTCGCCCAACCCCTTGACTATGAGAAGGAACATCTCCAGCTGTTATTGGGTTGCTCAGAGTCCCATGCAACCTGAACTTGAATGTTTCCAGAGGTGGGATATCTCCACCTCACTGGGCAACCCTTTTCTCTATGAAAAACAAGGAGAATTGAATACTTATTTGTGGGCCACTTAAACTGTAAGGCTGTTTTCAGTATCTTGTGAACCTGTTAAATTGTAAGTATTTTTTCAAAACAGAAGTTTTAGCAGGAAAAAGTTCATCTTTGGGAGTACAAGTAGTCTAGAAGTACAGAATGTTAATCTAGAAGATCAGAGATGTTGTTTCAAGTCCTTACCCAAATTTCAATAGAGCTGGGCTTTGATCTGTTGTCTCTCTTGTGGATTTCTTTAAATGCCAGCTGTTAAGCCAAAGAAAAGTGAGGCAGTGCTGTTAATCTCAACATTTCCTTCTGAATGTTTGTTCTTCATATTTTAATTGGTGTTTGCTCATCCCTTTGGTGGGAACCCCTTTTCACAGTGCAGTGTGAGGAGGGACACATTAGCTAGGCAGCTAATCAAAGACTATGTTTGGAATCCAGCCATAACAGCTACAGCTTTGTAAATTGTCAGAGGAGGGGTAGTTTGGCACCTTCAGATAGACTTTGACAAAGCCAGAGTCTGTGCTGTTTTCAGAAGTCCTTCTAATGGGCTGTGATTTTTGACCTATTCTCTTTTAGCTGTTCCCCTGCTTATCTCTGCTTTCGAGATACTGCCAGATAACCTGTTATACACTGATGTAATATCTGTTTTGTTTTCAGCATTTAAGTAGTTTATATCATGTAATGACAACTTAGAAAAGCCGTGGTTTTATTTTTTGGCAAAAAAGTAGCCACAAAACAGTAGAGGAAGAGCTGAACAAACTCACTTTGTCTATGACATGGTAAGATACTAATCCAGACAGTATGAGACCAAAGAGCAGTTCTGTGAATTTCCATCTTAATTTTACATTTACACTTCTCTTCAAGAGACACTGCAGTACTTCAACCACATTGTCATTCCGATTTTGTGATTCAGGCAGTTTCCAAAGGACAGTGTACTTCAACCCATGTCAAGTGGTAGCTCAGTTCCAGTTCTTGCCCACCTCTTCCTCCAAGGCAGCCTCCTTCAAGTCAGTGTAATTCACTGTGTAGGTGAGGTGGGCTCAACTTTTCTTTGCAGTCAATAGTTTAGGTGGCAGTATTTAGTGTTTGAACAAAGTGAGTTTCTACAGTCATGGTATAGAAGCTTACTACACATTATGGTTCTCCTGGGGCACAGCTGGTACAAGTTGCATTTATCACATGCAGGATTCTCTCCATCATCCTCCAGTGAAATGATGGCCATGTGGCCAGAACTTGCGCTCACTTCTGAGTCTGGCACAAACAGTGACACTTACAGAAGAATTATGGAATTATTTCCAACTATTTCAAATAATCTTGGAATTATGTACACCACAGTGGGTGAACTCAGTCATTGGGTCTACATATTTAACCACAGCAAGCCAAGGATATTAAAATGTTGATCTAATTTTTTTGCTATTCTTGTCCTCTGCATTTTGTATAAAAATGTAACCTTTTAAAACCTTCTAGTAATACATTTAAAATAAAAGGCCTTGGCTTAATTCTTTACTACCAGCAGATGGAGGCAGTTCTTTGTGGACTTTTAAATAGCCCATGAAAATGAAATTACAAGGTCCAGAGATCTGTTGTTTCTGTCTTCACTGGGTGAAAATTGTGACAAATAGACCCAAAAAAAAAAAAAAAAAAAAAGGAGAAAGCCTTTTAAGAGACCTCACCATCTTAAAAATCCCTGGTTCCATTCAAAGGTGTCAGATTTAGCATGTAGTTGATGGAATACTCATTTCTAGCTTGTATTGTATTTTAGGTTAGGATGCCCTGGTGCTGCCCCTTTTACACAGAAAAGCACACTTCTCCCACAGGAGGTTTCAGGAATACAAGCAAGTAAACATAAGTAATTATAGATGGCATTTTTTTTCTCACTTCTGTGGACTTATGTGTTTTGCTGGAAAATGCAGAGATTTTGGTTTTTCTTATGTACCAGCATCTTTGTTTTCAGATATGTTAGTAGCTGTTCTCTGTTCATTGAAGACTACAGAAATGAGCAGTCTCTACAACCTCTTCATTTACTGGAGTTATCATAGCTTATGTGGGCTTAACTCAAACTGTCCTTTCTGCTGATTGGTAGGAGCTACAGGTGGCATATGGGTTAGCACAGAATTTCAAGGAATGAAAATTGATAGGTGTTGATCAATATTGTTGCTCATGTTGATATTTGGCCAAACATTTATTCTGTAGAATTTGTGAAATGTAACTGAAATGAAGCGTTTGTTGTTTCTCAGGTCACTGAGCTAGCAGGCTACACTGCCCGTGTCTACAACATGTTTTCGGTCTTTGATGAGGTGAAGAGAGGCATCTACAAAAGAACTACTGTTATTCAAGGGTCTGTAAACAACAGCAGGATTGAAGATAAAGCAGAGTTACACATTGATGGGCCCTTAGAAATCAAAGGTAATTAATTCATATTTGTATGAATGAATGAATGGTGGAGGAGGCATGGAGCAGAGGGACAGGAGATGAACAGAGGATTTTTTTCTGTAACAAAACAGCCTCTTAGCCTTAATGCCCCAGAGACCATGTTGCCTTTCATTTTAACCCCCTACTACCTTCTAACTCTGTCCTTATAGTGTGCTTTTTTAATACACAAAATGGCTCAAATGTTTCCTGTAAAAATTTTCAATGAAAAGGCATTTCACCTATACTATTACACGTGATGGTGATGTTAGTATTCTTACACTGACAGTGCCTGTTTTCCTCAGACCATTCATTTTTTTCAGAAAGCTGAGACTGTAACATTTTCATCTTCAACCATCATATTATTTTGTTTGAGATAGGAGGAAAAAGACAGGGTTCAATAGTTTTTCCCAAAAATACTATGTTTTCCATGATTAAAGATCAGCCGGGGCTCATTTTTTCATAGTTTAGTGGTAATCTTCAACTGAAAATGACAATTTTACCCTTCTCACCTCCCAGATGATCTGATCAATATATACTTCTTCCTTCCTGACCCCATCTTGTGTCTTTCTGGTGCCACTCTCCTTCTGCCTCCACCCTCCCTGAAGCATTTTCGGTGTACATCTATTTCTTATTGTGCTCCACTATGTGCCAACTCTCTGCCTCTTGCATCCGGCTTCTCTCTGAGGTATCAAAAGGCATCTTTTGCAATGGATTTTTCCTCATTTTCCCAGCATACCGATTCTGCTGCTGCCCTCTGTGGTGTTGAAAAGCTTCATTCTCTTCCTTTAGCTTTTGAAAAGTTAAGCCTCAGTAGATTTATAGGCCCCAAAGGGCTCTTTGCAAAATAACTTGTTGCAGTGATTTCAACAGTGCTGCCCTTATTTCTCAAAGGTACTCTGACAAGGTTCATCATAACAAAGTGTGATGCAGCATGATGGATAGGTATGGAAATAGCTGATGTCTTATTCTTGTAGATCTTGGTAATACTTGGCTGATGTTAAAGGAAATGACATTTTAAAACTGTTGCGTTTTGTCATGTACATGAGAAAAGGTTTGTAGTTCCTGGAGGAACAGAGAAATTTGGGGGCTATTTTTAGATAACTGTGTTTAAAACCAAAATCAAATACAGTTCAGATATGCAAGTGTGTTCTTCATGTCCCCTTTATATCTAAACTCCACTCTTTTCTCTGCAACCTTTTCCCAAGATTTCATTCCACTACAATCACTTTTCATCCAGTCTGAATTCCTCCTTAGCCATGGTGACTAGCATTTGCTCTTGTGTAGTTGTAGCTCTCAGAGGCAGCTAGCCAAGACCAAGCACTGTGCACAAAGATTTAAGAAGAATTTAGGCCAGATGAATCTAGGCCACAGGCTCCACATTTTTTATGACAAGTACTATTGTAATACTGGTTTTCCTCCTTTCTTCTGGTCACAACACTTCAGAAATCCTTGAAGAGTAGATTATGTGTGGATAAAAGTACACATGCTCACATGCCTGTATGTGTCTGCATTGTTAGAGAAGAAAAATCTTAATATTCAGCTGCCCCAATGGCTCTTTGAACAGATAATACTTATTTCCTTTTGAGTGATCCATTATAAGTCTTTGTAACTAAGTGTTCTGTTTTGTGCCTTGCATTTACTGTTGTCAGTAGGAGGATGAAAATATGAAAATGATGATGATATTTTGCAGATAATAATATTGCCTTATAGCATATTTAATAATTCAGAAATTAAAAAATTAAATAGAATTTTGTACATCTTCTACAAATACTAATGTATTTCTGATATACAAATTGTATTTCTGATTACGCATAAATATACTTTAAATATGTGCTAAAGTTGCACTCGAATGCTGTGAAGTTAGGATTAGGAAATGAGAATTAAGGTTACTTAATTTTTAGTAGCTGACTATTTTATCATTGTTTTATTTTAACTACAATGTCTCCACTATATCAAAGTAATTTCTTTTTAACAGAAAAACACTTCTTTCCCCATAATCTCATGCTGTTTTAAGTAAAATTTATTTTATAAAAAAGCATACTTGGACTGATAATGGCATAAAAATTTCTGCCCAAGTTTTTATAGTTTGGCAAAGTTGAAGCAATTGGAGAAAGACCCTCTAAATGAAAAATGTAAGACTAAAATTAAGTGAAGAAAATGCTACCAGAGCCTTCTATAATTACCTAACTAACTTGGTCTTTGTTATATTTTTCTTTGTTCAGATTAGTTTAAGTTATAAATAAGCAGCTTTCTGATACAAAGAGAAATGTCTTTCTTTTGCATCTTATCTATAAAAGTATTTTTTAATATTTTTCTAGGAATCCAACTGGTTGAGTTCTGTTAGACAAGACCATTAACAGATGATTGAGAAGTTAGTTTCATTCTTCTACTTTTTCCAGGACAGTTAGTATCAAAGTCTTTGCGTTACAGAGTACCCAGATGTCCAATAGAGATTGTATATTTAATTTGCCAGAAATCCAAATGCTGAGTATATCTACCTGACTGAAATTTTATATGAGTTTCTGCAAATACTTACAAGACACGTTTACAGTGTCTGTGGCATGAAAAAGAGATGGAAGCAAGCCATTAAATGTTTTCTCCTTTGCTCTCATTGCTGGAGGAGACTGAAAGGGGGGGTCTGACTTTCAGAGCTGGTAGTGATTCCTAATTAGATCCTCAGAAGGCTAACTGATTTGCCTGTGGCTAAGGCTGTTCTTGAACTTTTTACTGCTTAGTATTAAACAGCTATTTAAAACAGAATACAGAAAATACAAGTAGAATTTGAATGAACACATCTTTATAGTGCATCACATATTTATGATGCATACTACGCATTGTGTTTAGGATCAAATTTAGGTTTTGTTGCACATTCTTGGCTGCTGTTGACAGTGTCTTTTGGTCTAGGATTTATTATCCAGATTTTCCACTAGGGGAACCTGGAGTACATGAAAGAGCTGTTTGAAACACCACTCTTTACTTGAAAATACACTGTTGTGCACAGAGGCTGTCACAAGTGATTGCTTAATGGAGGGAATCACAAACTCTAATTTTTGGGTTTTTTTTCTTTCTAGGGAGAGTAATTGATGTTGATCAAGGAATTATTTGTGAAAATGTTCCTATAATTACTCCGAATGGCGATGTGGTGGTTTCCAGACTAAACTTCAAAGTAAGATGATATGCAAGAATCTTCTGATTGTTGCCATCACATTAACATAAACAGCACAGAATTCATATACCTTGTATTAAGTACTTGGAGGAGCATATGGATAAAAGGGGAAGTCCAGAAAGGTAGGCATAGTAGCTCAATAGAGGCAGACATATGTAGTTTGTCCTGCTCAGAGAAAGAAAAGGGAGGATTTCTGTTGCTGTGACCTGAGATTTTCAAAGGTGTATATGGGAGTTTGCATCCATCCTAAGTTAGTTTCAATTGAATTTACTCCTTTAAAAGCCTGAGGCGACAGCAACAGTGAAAAAATCAAACCTGTAGTTTTTCTTGATCACCACCAGTGCTGACTCATAGCTGACAGCATAGTTCACAAGTCCAGCTGAGGAGCATTTACTCAGTAGAAACTTGTATTTTTTTAAAAAACCTATTCCAGACACCTCTTGGTACCTGCTCAGTTTTAATGAGTGACCTTTACTGAATTAGTCTTATATGTATTCTGATCTGATGTTCCAGTGCCGATGTTGTTCTTTTTAAAAAGAGTTGAAATTATCAGAAATAAATTTAACAATTCCAGCAGATCTTTTAATTTAGCTAAAGCAGGAGGTTCCTTTTCCTCTGAATTAGGAACTAGGAGGAAAGGGTCCCAGCTATGGCAGAATTTGCAACAACTTCAGTGTAGGAATTTCAGAATTGTAAAATTACAACCTTATGATCAAGCAGACATTTCTATTTATTCATTTGTCTGAAGAGACAGAAACAAAGAAGATACAGAAGTCAATATATTTCTGTAAAACATAGATCATGACATTGTGATTATGCGTAAATATACACTCATATATATGCAGGGTAATAGTCAAATGAGAAAAAAATCACTTGGTGTCACAGCCAAGTTAACATAGGTAATTAAGTGGGAAATGGCAATGTGAAATTAATTTTCCAAATCACTTGATTGGCCTCCCATACCTTCAATTAATATCACAGATAGGCACAATAGTGCTTGAAACACTATTAACACCTTTGGACCTAATCTGCATTAGAGCAATTGACTCTGACTGTGATGTACTGATTGCTGTAATATAATCATATTACATAGTACATTATATGTATGTAATAATATATTACTACAAATATTACTACTACGTACTACTGTAAGCATTAGTTTATAGAGATCCTCAGATAAAATAGAAACTGTTTTCATTATCTCAGCCCACATATTTTATCTAATGCCACTGTTTCCAGAATAGTTGTGTGAATACATGCAGCTAATCAATGAAATTGGTTGATAATTTCATATAAATGCTCATGTAACTCCTCTTAGGGGTCTTAGACTCTCTTGTGCCATGTACACTGTGTAATAACATCTTTGCATTTTCATCTCCTTTGCAGGTCGAGGAGGGGATGAATCTTTTAATCACTGGACCCAATGGCTGTGGAAAGAGTTCACTCTTCAGAATTTTAAGTGGCCTGTGGCCTGTGTATGAAGGAGTTCTCTACAAGCCTCCTCCACAACACATGTTTTATATACCACAAAGGTATGTGTCTTGATGGAGGTGATGCCTCTCATCTGATTACATGAATTTTGACCCTTCTTCTCATATTTCTAATCTGTGATGTGTACATCCAAGTTAAAAGGTGGTAAGCACAACCTCAGATGTGTGAAGTGTGTTTATAAAAAGAGATGTTTTTTGATTAGTGATGGAAAATGTCATTAGTCATTGGAAAGGGCTCTTATACACTTGTGTTGGAGCCTGTGTTCTGCAGATGGCTAAAATCCTGGATAATTGGGATCATGGGAATGGACTGGAGTCTGAAAGAAATTTGAAATAGACCTAGTGTTTCTCAAATCTGACTTCTTTTAAAACCAAGGATCAAAAGAAGTGAAAGTGGTTTGATTCTTAAGTGTCAAAGTAACCAAAACTTAACTTTCACCCTTCAATGCCACAATCCAATCCAACAGTAACTGCTGATTGCCTTTTTAATAATATGTGCTCATTTCATTAATGGAAGCTTGGCTTTCTTGTGCTGTCTTTGTACTCTGACATGCTGTTGGACTCTCAGTATGTACTCTTATGCAATTGGTTCTAAAATATCTCCTTAGAGACCTCTAACTATGTTGTTTTGCAAAAGTAAAGTCAAACACTGAATCTTTGCTTCCTGTAGTTCATTCCTTCCCATGGGCAAAAGAAGTATTCATGATAACAGTTTTTAGCCTTGTTTAAAAAGTACAAGACACTAAGATGAATGGAATCTACTGATCAGTAGATTTTCTTTGCTGCAGCTGAAGGTAGCAAAGAACACTGCTCTATGATTTTTTCAAGTATCTGTATAATTTATTGCTAGCCATTGTCATTTTCTGATTCAATCAAGACTTTTATTCAGGAGTTTGGAGCCAAATGCTTCATTAAATGTTTTTCAAAACGTTATTTCAGAATACTCATTGTGCAGAACATTCTTAAAATTGGTTTACTCAGAGCAAAAGATAATCTGAATATTTTTCTTGATGAAAATCTTGAGTTTCAGCCACTTCCTTCCTCTGTGTGATCCCAGCCCCTACTCATATCAACATCTGTGGCTGGCTTGCTTACAGCCCCTTACCTTTACCTACGTTCCTTTATTCTGTGAAAGCAAACAGACTGACCTTGTGTTCAGGTGGATTTGTCAAGGTGCTAGTTGAGGGAATTGCATCACATCTGCTGGGTTTTCATTTCCATAAATGTGGTTCTTTGTTAACTGCTTCCCCTAATTTTGCAGTGCTGCAAGAATTTGTCTAGCAGACCTCTTCTATGAAACATTTCAAAAAGTTTTATTCAGAATTTGCCCAACGTCTGCAGCCCTCTGTGACCAAAGCCATTGGGATTGGCATATGCAGTCCATCCTAGTAGGATCTCCAACAGGAAGGGTCCTGCTGCCATGTCCTTGCAGCATCCAAGGGACATTGCCTTAGCTCAGCTCTGTGGCTCTTTGTGAGCTCTGTGCTTCTCTTCCCAAGGGACAGAGCAGTGCCTGGGTAAATGGGGCAACAGTGAGTGACAGAGAGAGCTCTTCTGCAAAAGTGCTACACCTTGAGTGTGGCTGAAGTTTCTGAAGCCTACTGTGGAGAACAATTCAGTTGTGTCAGAGTGTGTTTTGTACGCTCAGAAATGTGGCATGTCACTCCTAAGTGTCTCGTATTTGGACAGGGACTGAGACTGAATCTTGCAGGAATTTCTGGGTGAATGTGGCTGAAGGGGTTGAGAAAAGACAAGAGTTTGTTTGGTTGTCCTTGAGGATCTCAAATTGCTGTTTTGCTCAATATATTTGTTCTTTGGGATACAGAGTCTTCAATGAATATCTGAGATACTAAGAATTACTTGAAGAGTATCCAGTTTTACATTGAAGTCTGTACATTTTGGGACAAGATTTG
The DNA here is from genome assembly GCA_013398615.1 of Brachypodius melanocephalos. Lineage (NCBI taxonomy): Eukaryota > Metazoa > Chordata > Aves > Passeriformes > Pycnonotidae > Brachypodius > Brachypodius melanocephalos. Next base: position 4,661,288 of record VZSR01001299.1, on the reverse strand, counting down.
CCACAGATCTGCTGGAGTTTTAGGGCCGTGGATTGCCTTACATGGTCCAGGTTTTTGGCTTTTTTTTTTGTTGCTAATCTACCTGTGAGTGTTTTCACAGTTCTTTTATTTGTTGCCTAAATAAATCACATGTTCACTTGGGTTTTTTTCTCTCTCCCTGGCTCTAGTATACATTTAGAATTTTTGTACTTGTTTGTAAACTGTCCTGAAATCCCCAAATTAAAGAGGTCTGTTTTGTAAGGTCCTCCTGGTGCAACCATTTTGCTTATTAACCCTGCGCAAATTGCTGCTTTTTTAGGATTACCTTCCGTTTGTTTACTTTTGTTATGCATAATTCTATGCATTCTCGACTGAAGAATAGAGTGCCCTGCCTACATTTCATCATGTTTGTATTTCATCATAACTTTAGGGAAAATTGTTCCTGTCAATCTGGGAAATGTTCCAGAAAATATTTCAGACTGACAGGATCTCGGAGGTGGTAGAATGGGATCAACGTGGTATCAGCCTACCTCACTTTTTTGTTTGGTGGGCTTTTGTTTGTTTGGGGTTTTTTTGTGTGTGTGTTTTTGTTTTGGTTTGGTTTGGTTTTTGTTGGGGTTTTTTGTGTGTGTGTGTGTGTGTGTTTTGGTTTGGTTTTTTTTTGGTTTTTGTTTGTTTGGTTTTTGTTTGTTTGTTTGTTTTGTTTGTTTTGTTTTTGTGGTACAGCAGAAAGCTCTTGAATTGGTAGATGTCCATCAGAGCAGCAAGTTAGGATGACTTCCCTGTCTTTATGTATATACATTACATTTCTGGTCTAAGACATAGCAGATGGCTTTCCATTAGTGGACACAGTTACCATTGAAGCATCTGCATTCCTGTGGCTGAGTTTAATTCTGCATCAGCCCATTTTGAGTCAAGCGTGGGAAACCTCGTCTGCAGACATGAATGGTGGAGAACACAGTGACTACTGAGTAATAGAATACTACACAGTAAATAGGAGCTCACTGAAAAGATTATTTTTTCATTTCTGTTTTTTAATGTTCCAGCATAGTATTTCAGAAATGTGTGGGAAATCATGTGTCTTTTTCAAGTTCAAAAGCTACATACAAAACCATGATTTATTAAAATATGAATTAGCTCATTGTGTACTCCAAATTTCATCCACACTGCAGGCACTTTGTAGTTAGCATTACTTAATGGTTTGTAGGCTTTAAAACAGAGCCTTAAGAATTCCTGTCTTTTTAAGTTTTTAGATTACTTAGCATAATTATACTGCTTTCTTTATCTTTTGCTGTGAAACATTGTGAGGGCTTTTTTCTCCCCTTATATAGGTCTTGCAGAATTTATCTGTAATCAGTCACAGTTCTGGTAGATGCTGATGGAACAAAGTGCCCTTTTGGGGGCAGGGTGAGAAAAGCCCAGGAATTTCGGGGGCTCTGCCACTGTCCCTGACAGGCCTGTCCAAGAGGAGAGTGGGCAGAAGAGGGGGCAGGTAGAAGAGCCGGGTTTGAAGAGCCTTTAAGCAGTCCAGCATCATTTGGTGCCTGAAACAGCTTGTTGTTGCAGTGCTAGGAACTGGTCACACTTCAACAAGTTGTCACATCTCGTTGGAGACTCAGTAACTGGCAGAGTGGATGTTCTTACCCCTTCTTCTACTTCTCTCTGTCCCTGTTTTGCAAAGTAAAATTCATTTGTGTTAACCACCTCTTTGCATTCTTCTTTGAATCAACTGGCCAAGAATGTAGCATGAATGAAA
>VZSR01001299.1:4471681-4659453 GCA_013398615.1 Brachypodius melanocephalos | reverse complement strand
CCACCTGACTACAACCACCTTTCAGGAAGTTACAGAGAATGACACGAGATATGCCTGAAGCACTTCAGGAATTAGCCTTTCACAACCTACCTGAAAGCAGTCCATTCCTCCAGACTGCGCTCTGTTTCTACTCTGTTGGTCTTATACTTGGGAGGAGACTCCATGTTCATGGAATTAGAGAGCTCTAGCATGCAAATCATCCTAGCATTTTCTTGTTCTCCAACTAAAAATTTCAGCTTTTTCAGTTGTAAGGAAACAGATTCTGCACATGTTGGCTCTCATTTCCTTAGTTTGATATAAATGCTAGCAGAATTGCACACCTACATACTTGCAGGTTACCTTGACAACAGCACAGGAATATTCCTTAATATCTCTGCACCGTAAGTTGCAGTAAAGATCTAATTACCACTGGGTTATTGATATAAATTGTTAATCATTTTGTGCCTGCTGTGTCATATTGTCTTATTTGCATGGAGGAATGTCTCATGCAGTCTGTTAGTTCCACAACCTTTGATCATGACTCTCGAGTCTTCCTAGCACAGCGTATATCTAAAATGTCCATCAGCATTTCCTCTGTCTTTCTTGAGGACTGATTCCCATAGAGCCAGGAGTAATACTCTATACTTCTTTCTCCTCATCCATTGTCACTGTTCTTTCTCTCCAGTTTGCTTTTACTGTAATTTGGGTATTTTTGTGAGAGGTGTGTTTCCCCAATAGCATGCATAGTTTCTTTGTTAATCTGTGTGCCTATCTAGTAGAAGACCTCCCCACTTTCTCAGCAGTCACAACAATGGTCCAATTATACATTCTCTCTCTCTTGCTGTTGCTCATTCAAGTAGATCTCTAGCCTTTCTTTCAACACCAGGGTTATCAAATGCTAAAAGGGAGGCAACCAAACATAAACTAGTATCAAATGTTTGTTCTTTGTCATGTAAAATTCATATACTTATATCTTGCTGACTTTTTAATAAGGCTAGAACAGTATGGAATAGAACAGTTTAAAGGTTTATCTGGCCCTCCTAAGCTGTTTGGTTTTGCATACATGTGTTCTATTACTGGTATTTTATTTGGGGTTCATTTACAAGTCTTTTCCTGTCTGGCATTTTTCCTTCTGTATTCTAAAAATATCCTTGGATATAAAACAAAATTACATCAGCCACAGAGATATTTTTCCTCTCCTTAGCCCTGTTGAGTAATCAAAATGTCTGATGTGATTTGCCTCAGGTAGTCCAAGGATATTCATCATGTAGATGAATGAAGCAAGAATGTTTCAGTTCTAAGTGATAGAAACAATAAAGTGATAAAATAAAAGTAAATTTTACATTATAAGCACATGAAAATTTGAAGATTATAGTGCAACTCAAGTGTTTTAAGCATGAAGTAGTTAGTAGTGGCCACTCTCAACCTAAAACAGTTCTTGATTAGTAAACAATTTTATCTTGCAAAATTGCTGTGTTTCACTTCCAGATACTGTATATGACATATGGAAATTTGTGTAAATGGAGTATGTATCTATATGGTTCTTCTGGATCAAACTACTTTCTTGTTAGAGTGTGGTCTGCTGGAGACGTAGCCTGACTAAAGTGCTGTGCAAATATGCTTATACAAGTTCCATTGCCTCATATCATTTAGATTGGCTCAGATGTCTCTGTCCATGTTGTATTTTGCACATCCCAATTTTTGGTCAGCTAATACTGCTCTGTCTTTAACTATGATCTTTTTAGTTGAGTCAGGTGGAGTTAAGCTGTACTCTGCACATGCCAACACTGTACCAGTGATTGTCATTACCCTTCAGCATTTTGCTGATTGTGCATCACCACATCGACTTGTTCCTTCCATACTTTGCCATCAGTTCATGTCAGGCTGTACAGATACCTGCTCCCTGGAACACTGGATCTGTGTGTTGGACTTGCCGTTATCAAGTTCATGATGCTCCTTTTCAATGTGTTTATTTCCAAAGTTCACCATTTATCTGACAGATGAGAAAAAGGTCTTTAGTAGACAAGCATTAACAAAAAACATAACACAGCAGACTTCATACTGTGTGCAATAGTTTGCATACTATTTTGATATAGATAGGCTTTGAAGATTGCCTGCTACTTTATATCTTATTTTTCTTCTTTTGAGATTAATCAGTCCCAGACAGCTTACCTCAGTTCTGCTGTTTGTCAAAAACTGTGGCTCAGCATCTGAGAGGGCTGTCCAGCTCTCCCCTTGGCCCGGGCACAGCTTCTTCCATTTCATCTTTTTGGCATTCCTGTGGAAATGCTTGCACTTATCCTTCTGATTGATGAGAGTTCCATCTTGCCTCATCTAGAAGAGAAAAGTTCTTGCCTTGCTTCCCAGTAGGCTGGCTGAAGCTTTGCCTGCCAGGACCTCTGTGAAACCTCTCCATTTCCACTGAAGGCTCACTCAGAGATGTAAAGTCGGAATATTTATTATTAGGTCTATGTGCTGATTGCTCACAAGTAATGGCAGTGCCTCTTGGTGGGACACAGTGTACAAAATTCACCAACACTCATAGTCAGAGGTGGAAAATGGTTTTGTGGATTAGCTGCCACTCCCCCTCAAACCATGCCACAGGTCTTCTCTACTGCCCAGACACAAGACTCAGCTGATTAAAGCACAGTTTACAGGTATTTTCTGGATATTTAAGAAAAGTGTTGCATAAATTCCATACCGAAGTATATAGTCAACTTGCTGCATTGGGGTTTGCCTTAGGTTTAAAATGTATTTACATAAATCCAACATTTAAAGACTACTGCTAAACTGATGTTTGTGAAGGACTTCAGCATTCTCTCGGGTTTTGGTCCCTCAGTGCCTTCAGACTGGGGCATGTCTGGAGCAAACTGTGGCTATGGGAGATACCAAGAGGACCAAATGTGGGTGAGGAATTGAGATGTGTTGATACATACTCAACTTTTACTCCAGTCATCTATGTATGTGCCAGACTGTTTATGAAACTCCATTTAAAAGCTAGGAAAAATAAGCTTTGAACTTTTTAAAAGTACATAGGTTAAGTTTGACAAACATTTTATAATTACAAAGCCATTAATAGATTGTAAGAACTGAATACATGGCTAGTGTTTATAGGATCTGTCCTGCAAATCAATGACAATCAATTTAATCTATGTTAGGTTCATTTTGCTGGCACAAGCAGCTCACAGAATCATAGCATGCTTTGGGTTAAAAGAGGCCTTTAAGACCACCCAATTTGGAGCTGCCATGGGCAGGGACACCTTCCACTAGACCAGGGCTGTCCAGCCTGGCCTTGAACATTTAGAGGAATGGGGTATCCACAACTTCTTTTGCCTTTAAAATTTAGTTTTGACAGCAGTGCCAGGGGAGCAAATTCAGCTAGAGGTTAACTGAGAACTCTGTGTAGCTTAGCAGTGGTACAGACAAAATTGCATGTTAGGGAGTAATCTGGTGGTTGCATTTACATGACCTAGTTTCTGCACTAAGCTCCCATTACTCCGTCCAGCTTGAGCAGTTACGTCCAGCTTAATGTACCTGCCCTGAAACTGTGCAACAAAGGATCTTTGGCAGATTAACAGAATGGCAACTGTTTACTATTTCAATAATATTTTACCTAGGAGCATCATAAAGCACGCTTCAAATGCCTTATGCATATCAAGTAATGAGAAACAATTTGGTTACATAACAACGGGAAGCACTGGGAAACAAACTAGGCAATCTGCCTGACATGAAAAGCTTGATATGAAAAGACTAAAAGGAGGCTGGCTTTTGTAAGGGAAGGACAGCTGAAAACTTTAATAACAAATGGTATCAACTTCTCTGGGAAGAAGTCCTTTCTCCTCCTTCCTACTATAGTTTTCAATCAGAAACTCCATTATGGTGCCCTATGCTTTTAAAAATCCAGGTAGTAGCCAACACCTCCTTCTTGAAGAGAAGGTGGTAGTTCTTCCCATGCCCTTTAGGCTTTGCTATTTGCCTGCCCCGGTGTCCTGGGCTCCAAAACTATGTCCCAGCTCCAAGGTCATTCAGCTTTCTCCCAGCTTCTCCATGGTCTTCTCACTCTGACACATTTCTTAGGTTCTAGTTCTGTATTTGACTGCCTGCAGGCTAAACCTGTTTGCTCAAGACCATGTCCAGATGGCTTTTGAATATCTCCGAGGATGGAGACTCCCCAGCTTCTCTGGGAAACTTGCTTCAGTGCTTGATTACCCTCACAGTGAAAAATTGTTTCTAGATGCTCATATGGCATCTCCTGTTTCAGTTTGTGCCCATTAGCTCTGTTACTGTCACTTGACACCGGAGAGAAGAGCCCAGACCTGTCCTCCTTGCACCCTCCCTTCAGGTATTTATATAAGTTGATAAGATCCCCTTGAGACTTTTCCAGGCTAAACACCCCGAGGTCTCTTTCCTCATAGGAGAGATGCTCCAGTCCTTTCACCAGTTCTGTGGTGCTTGAATCCCATGAGATCCCAGGAGCCCAGCGTTGTGCAGCATCAGACAGACCTCTAGCACAGCATATGCTATGCTTGGACCCATCTGTGCTAAGCTTCCTTGGCACTATGGTCTTGAGCACTCTGGTAGGATTTTCTTAGGGGTAAACAATGCCATTTGTCACTTCTACTGTCAGACCAAAGGACGTTACCATGAGAACACTTCAAGATAAAGACAAGGACAAGCCAGCTGTGTAATTGCTGGTGCCAGGTGGGAGCTGCTTGCAGGCTTCTCTCTGAAGATTAGTTGACAAAGTTTATGCTGCATCCAGGAGATAAGTGCAGTGCAGCACAGGCCTGAAGGCCAAGCTGTATGTGCAGCACAACCCAACATAGTGCAGCAAAGTGTAGCATAACCCCGTGGCCACTCAAGCCAACTGTTCCACAGATCACCAATTCCATAATGCTCAAGTCTTCCAGCTGGAGTCACTGCAGCTGCTTGGCCTATGTCCTAGGACCAGTTCACTAGAGGACACCATTGACTACAAAGAGGGCTCAGACTTACTCGAGTAACTTCTAGGTGAGATGAGTCTGACAATGCAGAGTAGTCCCCACAACACTGGGTCTTCACTTCACTGTTCTTTAGCCATTATGTCATGGTCTCTTGGGAGAATGTAGCAGGTGGGATTTTTTCTTCATCATGTGTGTACCTACCTAGCTTAGATGGGAGTGTGGCTTTCCCAAGAGGGAAGACTTTTCCAAGCTTGGTTATTTGCCTAACATCTTCCATTAATTATGCCTTATCGATCTCAGTTTCTGCTTATTACTACAGCTCCCTTGAAGAGCTGCATCACATACCAATAACGCTTGTAAAATGTCTCTAATAATGTTCCATGTATCCATATACATGGTGTGTCTGTTCTGTGTGTCATGTTCTGTCCTGTGTAATGCAGTGTTTCATTGCAGGTAAGAGAAGGAAGTCAGTGCAGTGTGTGCCTTCTCACTTGTTGGCAGGTGTTTCCCTGCAGACACACTATTGCTCTATGAATACTTGTGTGTTCATATCACAGTGCATGGAAAAAGTTACGCCATGTGACGTGAAACTTTACAGACAACTAAGCACTCAGAAACCCAGAGCAAAAGCAGCCTTTGCTCTAGAGGCTTTACTGTCTACGCTTCCTCTTCCCTGTGAAATAAGGTGTCACTTCTCAGCTACAAAACTGTGAATAATTTGGGATCATTCTAGAAGAGGGAAACTGCCTTGCTCATTGTGTTACACTGTTGTGATAAAACTCAGAAACACCTCTTAGGCTGGAGCATGCCTGGTGGGACTGACAGGCTAGAACCTTGTCCAGAACAGTTCATTGTTCTTTCTCCAGTGCATTGATCTTCGTGATCATTTGTCCAGGTAGTCCTTTTATCATCTGTACTGCCAGGAGCAGTTTAAGAAAAGAAGAGTATGTTCTCTTCATTTGATTGATTTGTTGCAGGTAGTGTAATTATTTCAGAATGCTGCTAAAATTTTGTTGAAATTGTTTGGGGTTTGATTTTAATTGTATGTGTGTTTTTGTGTGTTCTCTGCCTATCACAAGATACAAAGAGACTGAACTGAATAACTATGTGAATTGCTCACCTTAAACATTTTTTGCCTCTGACCAGTTCTAGTAATACTGTCTATGATTTTGGTAATAGTGAAAAATCATTAGATGAGATGATACCTGAGTATGAATAGCACTTTAAATGCTAAAAAAAAAAAAAAAAAGAGCCACAGAGTGATTTTTTTTCAGCCTTTGATACCAGATACTATTTATGCATTGAGAATTTGGCCTTTCATACTGTGCATTTAATTTGCTGTTAACTATATTCCTTGGAATTATGGTCTTTAGCACTCTGGTAGGATTTTCCACTAGGTAACTGATCTATCTGAAATATTTAGAGGATGTTTGTGGCCAGTTCTCTATGAGTGGAGAGCAAAGTTCAGTGTAGGGTAGTTTAAAGGCCAATCAATTATTTATATATTTAGAACAGTTACTGAAACTTTAGCTGGCTCTAAAATCCCTTGAAATAGACATAGTGATTAACAAACAGCCTGCTGTGGTTTTTTAAATTTTGGTGAATATTATTTATTATTTTTTAACTCTGGTGATAGCAACTTCTGTTTGAGAGCAGTGGATACAACACTACTTTAAAGGAACTTAATTCACATTCATTCAAGACATTTTATTTTCTCAAATTTGTAGTTGTGATGCCATCTTTTTTTTCTGCTTATTTTATTAATGTCATCGAAGAATTATTAAAAATTTAGTTACTTTAATTAGTGGAGGCTGTTGTTTTCTGTTGATCACTGTTGATCAAGATTTGCTGTTGGTGAAAACTGGAATTTTTACTATTAATCTAAACCAGGAACATTGCAATAGCTGAAGTTTTGCTGAGGTGATTCCAGACAAAGTATAGCAGCTTGTAAGATTACGATCTTGGCAAGCAAGCTGATAGAAAATTCAAATATGAGGGGATTCCCTAAATGATCAGGCAGAGATTTTGAGCCTTTGGAATATCCAAAATACCTATGGAGTAGGTAAAGGGAGCCACCTAGAGTTAACCTATAGGAATCTCTATGTACAAATGTATGTCTATCTTCTACCACTTACTGCAGCTTGGGTGCCAAACTGAGAGCTAAATGTTAAACCCATTTATCTCTCCTGAGAGCAGGCTCCTAAATAAGATTAGAACCCCTTTTAAATGTTTTTACAATGCTACTGAAGGGTTAGGATAATTACTGGATTTTATAAAAAAGAGCACTGGGGAAAGAAGGATTGGTACTAAAGTCTCCCTCCTTTCAGTTGAGGACTCTGGCTGGTATAGTGTATAATTAGGCTCTTTCCAGTAACTCTCTCTTTGGACACGTGGTTCCTGCCTCTTAACAGTAGTTTCCTTGTAAGCCGTTCTTATTTTCTGCTAGTTAGTAATTGATGGGGTTTGTTACTCCACTGCAAGCTGAGCTTTTCTGTAATTTTTCCAAACTAGGTGGGGAGAGGCATGCTTGGTAGTACTGGTGTGTTTAGCTGGGAAGCCAGAAGGAAAATCCAGCTGTGCCAGGAAGCAGTGCTGGTGACTCAGTAAACAGCGTGGCACCAGGTGTCCCGGCACAGTGCGTTTGAGCATTGCTTTCCCTGTTTGCCATAGGTTAAATCTCAGAGCTCCTAGTCATTACAGGATCGTACTTCACAAGAGTAAGATATTAAACACCAGACAAATTATATGATAGGTAACTCTGTCCTCATTGCCCTTATCTGCAGCTTCACCTAAATTACACAGTCTTACCTGCTGATTTAAACCTTTCTGAGCCCAGGTGAGGTTGCCCTTCTGTCCCAGAGGTGGCAGCAGTCTGGAGCAAGTGAAGTGATTTCTACACATGCAAGAAGTCAAGCCCTTTGGGATTTTAGATGGAGAGCATTGTGGATATGTTATAGCTCATTACTTCATGAAGTTACTTAATGTTTAGGGTTGAGATTTTGCAATATCACAATTAATATAAGTGGTTTACTGCACTTGGTGCTAATGTTCATGCAGCAGCCCAGAGCAGTACTATTGCCACAATAAGCAGAGAGCAGAACAATGAGCAAAGAGGAGCAAGCAGTGCTTGTATTTGACGTGTGGTTCTGGTTTTGCTCTATCTGGGTGCTTGCCACAACACAGAGATGACCAAATATTAGCAAAGAGCAGATGCCCTGCCCTTCCCATCCTCACCCAATTGGTGAAAGTAGTTTAACCAGAAGTGGGTGCAGACAGTTCACCATGGATATTTGCAGCACTAAAACCAATGCAGCTGATGCCAGCTTGCCTGTGTATTTTAGTTTATATGACAGCTTTAGTTCTGTAATTCTTCATTTGTTGTACTGTGAGTTCCTTTATGTTACTCTATGATGTATTTTAGGGACTCTCAGAATAACAATGAATAGATCCACCCTTCTGCAGACCCCTCCAAGGCTGAGGTATTACACGCCTCTGCATGGCTGAGACCTTCCCACCATGCAGATGCAGAGCTTTTTAGGGAAAAAAAAACTGACCGCTTTTTAACACACTGTGATGTTGTTGGAAGCAATTCTTGGTGGCAAGAGCAAACTGCCTGGAAGTCTCCTCATTGTTTGCCCAGTTTTGGCTGTTCCTCTCTATCATCATCCCATGACACTACAGCTTTAATAAGACTAGTATTGTTTTAGCAGATGAAGCCAGAGGGAGTTGTGGAACACTTGGCACAGAAAGTAGGATAGAGTCTGCAGTCTGACCGTTCTTTGGCTCTGACTTTCCCTTCCACACTCAAAATCCCACAGACTGTTCCTGTGGTGTTTCCAGTTTTCAAGAGCTATCAGCAGTGTCTGTGAGACAGGATGGGTATTTGTCCTTCACAAAAAATCCTTTGACCAGCAAAGGAAACAGTCAAGTAGATGTGTCTTACGTTGCCTTTGCTGTCTTAACCTGAATGGCCTGATACATTTTAGAGAGCTATGAAACTATTCTTTCAGTTTTCTTTGTTTTGAGACTAGGAGGATTTTTGGGTCCTGGGCTGTACCAAAGGCTGGGCACAGCTCATGACATTGTGTCAATTGGCCATAGCCATTCCCCAGCCATGACTGGGGACTCTGGCAGAGAGTATAACCTGGTTTAAGACACATGATATAACCTGGTCTGGAAATATGGTGACTAAGAAGCTGCTTCACATACAGCACAGCCTTGTACTTGGCAAAGGAAGGCTGGTGCTAGGAGGTTTAAGGTGACCAGCCCCTTTAATATGTGCTACTTTGGAATTCAGAGGTGGTACACTAGCTTCTAGAGCCAGCTTCTAGAGCCATGCCCAGTCTGAATTTTGCACTCCAGAATAGTAGAGAAAGAAGGGTTTCAGTGCAAAGAAGGTTTTCAGTGCTCTCCTGTTGGACTTGTGTGTCTCCTGCTGCACCATGGAATTCTTTACCAGTTTGAGCTGCAATGTCTTTGTTAAGCTTGATTTTAACATGTGTGTGTTTAAATCAATTTCTAAGTCTCTTATGAGTACCAAACCTTGAATACAGGATAGCTCTGCTGATTCCAAGTGAAAAGAATTCAAAATGAGCTATGAAGTGGTTATTTATTCTGCCTGATCTGTCATTGTGTTTCCATGCTAACACTACCCTTGTTGTTACTGTGTAATCAACTGTTATGGAAACAATATGTTGTCCCTAAGGTAAGTTCACCCACAATGCACTCACTGGATAAATCCAGTTTTAGCAGCATAGTGTTTAAAGCCTTACATTCTGTTCATAGAGCATCAGTAAGATGTGCTCTCTTGAAGCCATCCTCAGATTACCAGTTTCACTGTGTTGTTCCTCAGGCCCTACATGTCCATTGGAACACTACGAGATCAAGTAATCTATCCAGATTCAGTGGAAGACATGCATGAGAAAGGCTACCAAGATCAAGATCTGGAGTCTATTCTGCATATGGTTCATCTGTATCACATAGTTCAAAGAGAAGGAGGTAAATGGCATATTTTTGTTAAAAACTTGACAAAGTCCATTCCTTGCATGCGTGTCTTAGTTTGACTGACCTTTAGTAACTGAATGACAAAACTGGATTCACACCTTTGTGGTTGTGGGAGCTGCACAGACACGTGGTTGTTGCTTCTGATGCTAACAGAGGGAGATGAGTGTTCCTCCCCAGTAAATCCATGCCCAAGCTGAACATCCTCATTGTCTTGTGATGGCCGGTCTTTTCATGATATTGTGGGATCACTCACCTTCCTTGATTTTCATAAAAACCATAACCTGCCTTAAAACATTGTAATGTCACTGACTGCATCAACTTGAAAGTACATGAATGGAGAGTCAGATCTGCTTTCACCTCCCTAGTTTGTGGGATCAGCAGGACTATGTTCTATGGGAAGGAGTGTCTGAGACCACCCCACCAGAGTGAGCAAGTTAAAAATAACCGAGCAACACCGGCTGGCAGTAGAATGTTGCCATCTACTGCTTGCTCTTTAAGTTGCCATGTGTTCTCAGCGTTGTTTGTTCTCAGAGTTGGGGGCAGTGTGTATATATATATATATATATATGTATGTATATATATATATATATACACACTGTTACTATAAATGTCAAGATGCTAAAGGCTTCTTTTGTATCTAAGGAACTGGAGCATTTCATGGCTTTTTCCCCCCAAGCACAGCAATAATTTTTATCCTTTTGTTCCTATCAGACACTAATCTCTAGTTTCAATTTCCTAATCATCATTATGCTTTTAAAACAGACATGAGACAAAGTTGGTAACATTTAGAGAGAAGAAAAAGAATCTTCAGACTCCTTTAAGGGGTGTGCTGAATGTACCCTGCCTTTCTCTGCCAGCTGTCAGTGCTGGTCAGGTACTTTGCCTTGCGTGTGCTTGGGAGTCTCTGGATCGTTCTGCAACACCAAGTAGTGTTTCAACCACTGGGAGTCCCAAGACAATGTCTAAATTCCCATTCCTGGATGGCAGCCTGTTGTTCTGTTCTGACAGAACCTGTCTCTTTTTTTAAAGTATATGTGGATACTTCAGAGTCTTTTCTGCACATTTTAGAGTGGGAAGTAGTAATCATTTACAACAGTTGTATGCCTAAAGATACTTCTCCACCATGGGTTAATGCTTCTTTGTTAAGAATGTGATAATGACTGTTGCAATAGAAAATAAGATTCTGATCATTCTGATTCATGTTATTATTCAAATCTGATCCTATAACACAAGAAAAAGTAGGCAGAGCTAAGCTCAGTGGCTGAAACAATCGCAGAGAAGGCCTCTCCTTCCTACACTGACACTACAACTAGTCCTGTTAGTATTCCTGAGTCACTTACTTCACTGAGGTGCCCAGATTGCAGAAGAAAAAGCAGGAGTGTTGAAATGGGCAGCTGGAAAAGGAGGAGCAATTGAATTGTCAGTGGTAAGAAGTCACTGTGGAGTGTATGCATTCACTGTGTGCTGGTACTTGTGGTTAGACTGTACAACACATGACCCTTGGTGGCCAATGCCACCCCCCAGCAGTCTCTGAGTCCAGATGTTTGTGGTTTCTGACCCTGCAGCTAGAGCATGTAACTGATGACGAGGCAGTCACTGTGCCCCGTGTCCAAGATGCCTTGGCTGCAGTCACTGAAACCCCAGATTTGGATCAGTGCCATGCTGCTTTCAATGCCAAAGAAAGTATTTATTGCTGTTCTTGCTCTTCTACCTGTCTGACTGCACATGCACAACACACACAATCTATTACAAAGTCTAGAGGACACTGTTAATGTTCACTGGTGCTGTATTGAAGCTCAGGATAAGGGCACACTGTGCTAAAGTTTTCACAAACAAATATTGGGAAAAAAATGTGTCTTAGGTGCTTTGTGATCTAAAGCAACAGAAGTGGCCAAAGCCGGAAAACGGAGAGAGATTACCACATACCAGGAAGTTTTTAGGATCATAATAAACTTACTTGTTCCCTTTTCTTCTTAGGCACTTACAGGAGGCAAGTGCCAAGGTAGGAGCAGAGAGGAAATCTGTGACATATGATTTGACACGTTAGATGGATTTCATACGCTTAGATATCTTTCAAAGCTGCCCTGGTCTGGGACAAAGACTCATGTTCTGGGGTTTTTTGAACCAGCAAGAGAGAGAAATACTTGCTGAAAGTGAACGGTTGAAATTTTTTGTTTATAAATAGACTAATATTTAAAATTCCAATTTTTATTTTATTCTTTTGCTTAAAATCATATTTTAAACTAAAAATATTTTTATTAAAAATGGAAATTTTTTTCTTTCTTAATTAGTGAAAAATCTCATATAAACCTCTTGTGCTTTAATTGATAATGAATGTCTGGTGTATATAATATGATGCTTTGCAGCTTTGTGTTCTGCTCCTTGTGGGCAGTTATGAAAAAACCAGATGAAGCCAGAAGTGCACAACTTTGACTCAAATTATTTGTTCTGGCGTAATGTTATTGTTTTTAGCTGAATTACTTCCACATTGCAAAAGTACAAGATCAGCGCATTCCAAGTGTTATGTCTGATGTTGTTTCTGTTGCTGCCACTGACAGAAATTCCTCTCTTTTTGTACCATTAAGATTTGACCCATTTAGAAGTAAATAAAATAAATAGCCCAATTGGGTCACAAAACATTTTTCAGTAGGTATCATCGGAGTACATCAAATCCACCAAAACCACAATGCCCCTCCCCAGCACCACTGTTCTCTGGGTGTTCCTGAGCCCAAGCCCTCCAAGAACCCAGTGCAATGGCTGTTGGCCCCCTCTTGCTGATGGGGACAGAGCTCCCTTTCCACTGAGGCCTACACTAATGTTTTTCTCACCACCTGGCTATTAGGTGAATGCTGTTTTGTTACTTAGCTTTTTATTATCTTAAGGTGCCCCCATCAAGATCTGCAAAGTTGTTAGCTCTACTAGAACCATAATTTCATAAAAAAGGAAGGTTGTATTCAGCGTGTGTAGTGAAAAGGCATGTCTAGAAATGGGGGCTAAAAGCATGGAGATGTGCAGTACATGCACATAAAGTAGTTCCTTCTGACCTGCTCTGAAAATCTGTGTATATTCAGCAAGTGTCAGTGGAGAGGCAGCCCTAGGCACATGAGAGGAGCCGTGAGGCCGTGGAGCTGCGCGGTGCACGCGTGACTGGGCCTGTCCGGTTGGGGCTGATGACATTACTGAGCAAGTTCAACCTGTTTATGGTTTCTCAGCACCCTAGATTATAATTATTCCTCATTATTTTGCGCATTTGTCACATCTTTGGGTGTTGTCCAGGGAGCTTTTGTGCTAGGCCCCGTATAAACAGACGAACAAGCCCATTTCCTCTCTCTGAGATTATTTCATCTGATCGCTTGAGCCCTGGATTTGCTTTTGTTATTGGTACCAGTAGGAATGCTGGAGAGCTTTGCTAGCTTTTCCAGTGGCTCTGAAATCCAGAGACACAAATCCCTGCAGTGTCATGCTGAGCTGGGGCTCATGCAATCGATGGTCTCTTTGTTCCTTGCTCAGCACCGGGTTGGCTTTACATATTCATGATGCACAGCACTGGGCTCTCTTTTCGTAGCTGTGAAAGTGGCTTCCACACCCAAAAATTCGGCAGCCAGGACTCTCTGGCTGCGGTCTGCTGTGTTAGCCTTTCTTCTGTCCTTCAGTCCATGTCTGGTAAGGTGCATTGGAATGTAGATCTGAAAGAGGAACTTTTGAGCTTATCTTTTCATGGCAGCTGAATGCTTAGTCCTGCGTGAAAATGCAAGGATTCACAAGGATGAAGGATACAGAGGGCTACAGATCCCAGGAGTAACCACTTTGGGTTTTGCCAAATACAGCTTGCATTTTCCTTCAGAAAATTGAGATTAAAGGAATTATAAAAGAGGCCATGCAAGAAAATGAAATTCTGCTATCCTGAGGCTATCACTAGTTTTTGCTGGCAGCTGTATGTATTTCTGCTGCTGTTACTGTGCCCCAGCACATTAAACATGCTCTTTGTCTTACTGGCTGCAAAAGCCATAACAAGAAGGTGGGCAAGGAATTTGGACTCTGAAAGCCAGGATTGTGCTTACACTTACTGAGAGATTTGTGCTGCATTCATGGGTGAGCCATTTCATTTCTTCATTTCTGAAGTGGATGTAGTTATGGGTGACCTAAGCCACTGACTTGGCTGATACTTCCAGAACACTTAAGTACCTTCACTGACCTGTGCCATGTCAGCAGGAAGAGACAGGAGACAAGTAGGTGCACTATTGTTCACAGACAGGGGGGAGTCAGTTTAGGGTGAGTTACAATGCCTAAGTGTTCTGATGAAATCATTTAGACATTAGAAAAGAGGTTTTTAAAGGGATAATATAAAACTGTACACTTCCTTATCTGTTGTTCAAGGCATTCCAAGTGGAAAATAGGAGAGTTCAGGGAGGGTGCTAGGCAGGAAGGGAAAAGATGCACGTGTCTTATTCAGTTAGAATCTAAGTTGAAGTAACCACAGAGATGACCATTGTATCCTGGTAAATGGAGGGTAAATCTTACACCTTTAGAGAAAATAAGAGAATTATTTGTTGACAAGAGGATGCTTCTTTTTGAACTTCATTCCCTTTTTGTCTTTAAATAAGCCTTTATAAACCAGCTGATCAGGAAGAAATTGTATGAACACAGGCACTGCTTCCCCAGGCTCATGTGCACACATGCACACCCACCCACACCCTAGCTCAGATCCAGGTTTTGAAGCTTGTCTGTATTCTCAGCTTAAAAATAACAGAACATAAGCAGCAGCTTGAATGTTGTCTTCAGAAGCATAGTTGTTTTTATGGCTTTTGTGAAGAACTGTTCACATCCTTTGGTAGAACCCTTTGGCAAAAGGGAGTACTCCAGGTATTTTACAGTGCTTTTTGGAAGCTCACGGTGCTGGTGGAACAGCACTCCAACTTTCTGTGAGGTCCCAGCACTGGGACTGCTCAGCAATAGCAGCCTGTGTGTATCTGTTCCCTTTACCAGAGTATATCCAAATGGGGATTCAGTTAATCACTACACAACTCCATCTTTGTTAGGAGCCTGCTGGTAAGAGCGCTGTATGTGCTCCTGGGAGGGCAGCCACTGGCATCCTTAAAGAAGAATGGAAGGAAAATAGGGAAAAGCTATAGGATCACTAAAGGTGATGTCTTTCTTGCATATGCCTGGTTATGCAAGAAAGATGTGTTTCTTGCATATGCCTGGTTTTTAAATCTAACTTCATAAATATTTATTAAAAAATCATTACATTATATTTTCTAATTTTTTGTAGAGCAAAATCTTGAAATTTAGTCTCTCTCTTTATTAATTACTGGTTTTGGTCACACAGCCCTTCAGATGTTTCACTGATGTTTTGTTCAGTCCTGCCAAGCCCTGGTATAGCACCAAGCACAGGCAGAGCAGTACCAAGCCTCCTGCACCTTCACAAGCTCCATTGTCTCACATTTGTTCAGGTATCAGAAATAACACAGCCCACCCTCCTTGCTTTATCTTATTTATAGTCTTTTCTGGCAAATATTTATTTTAAGTTTGGCAGTGGCAGAAAAGGGGGTTTGGCTGTTTTCAGCCCCGCTTCAGCTGCTTGTCTCATGAATAGATGATCTGTTGAGAAAAATGTCTTACTAGATTTTTTTTGCCACATCCATACTCTTTTTTTGAAAACTCATCTATTTTTCTACTCTGTCCATCTGGATTGTTTGACTGAAAACTTACTTTCAGTAAGGCAATTTGTTACTTTATTTTTTTCAGTAGGAGGAATTATTCATGCCCAAGTACTCACAGAACACCAGTCTGCTGTAAGATCACAGACAAAATGCCTCACACTCTTGTTGCATGTACCTGAAAGAAATAAATACCTGATAAAGAAATAAATGCATGTACCTGATGAAGAAATAAATCAGTTAGAGATCGTGCAGAATATTAAATAAGGATACCCCATGTTAGAGCAGTAGTGGGTTATTTTTAAATACAAAGTAGTAGGAAATTTTTATAGAAGATTCTCCTGTCTGATTGCAGTTTTGCTGCCTGTCTGTGCACATGGATATATGCCTGTGTCTGCAGTTGTGTTTCTGCTGGGTTTGCTGACAGTTTCCTTTGCCTACAGTAGTGGGTGCAGTCTGACACTGCTCTTTATTTTTTACACTTTATTTATTTTACTTTGTTTTTAAATTTCCCCTCATCCTTTTCAAGAAAAAATAAAGAATTGTTCCATGAAACAAATATGACAAAATAAAATTACTAGTTATATACAGGTCAAAGAAGTTTTTTTCAAAGACATGGTAAGTAAAATTTTTTGACAATATCTATATGACGAAAAAGTCTAAATTCTACTTTCAAAATTGTCATGATGTAAGGGATATTTTTCCATTTGATTGCCAGTGGATAGGCATTGAGGTATTTCAGAAGATGTGATTCAGTAACCTTAGCTGTCTCTTCTGCAGTTGAAATGCTCTTTATGATTTTGGTTACAGATTGCAGAGTGTTGCGAGTGAAGCTGCATTTCCTTCATAAATTTCTATTGTCCTGACTCATTTTATTTGCATTTGTTTTTAAAAGGCTGGGATGCCATCATGGATTGGAAAGATGTCTTATCAGGAGGAGAAAAACAAAGAATGGGCATGGCCAGGATGTTTTACCACAAGTAAGTGTTATGGTTCATTCCTTAGGAAGCATTTGAAAATGAGAAAGAGCCTTGCAGATTTCCTGTTACAGTTTGAGCCATAGTAGACTACAATCTGCATGCAAAATGCTACACTGTCTAGCATAGGACCTGCATAAATCTTGGCTTTTATTCTTATAAGCTCTGCCTTTGGTTTGGGTAATGTTTCTTAAGCTTTGCTTTTGGCAACATAGCATTATCTTTTTCAGATACTGCTTTCTTTAACATCTCAGGCACAAACATCTTCTCTCCTACAGATGTTGCCAAAGTGTGATGGATTGTTGCAAGAAGCTCTTGGAGTTTGAAAGCCAAGTTCCTTAACCTTTTGATTTTGGAGACTGCAAGCACACAAAGGCAGCCCAGTCTTTACATAGCAGTGGATAGGAAGCTTCAAGTTGGCTTTAGCTACTGCATAACTTGATGAGAGTACAAAATAATACTAGGTCAGACTAGGACAAAGAAGTTAGATCACTGTGTACTCAAATGGGCCAGGAAATAAACCCCGTTTTTCCTGGAAGTTGCTTTTTCACCTGAATTATGCATGGAAGCTTCATGTTGTTTCCAGCCGACTTCCAGCTGTAAATAAAAGACAGCTGTCTGGCAAAAATAGCTCTCTACTTCCTGTTGTTCTTTCAATTAAACCTTCTACATGGGAATGCTGTCCAAAACCTAGAAGAGTAATGTTCTTTATCTGCTTTTAAAAGGCCAAAGTATGCATTGCTGGATGAATGTACGAGTGCTGTAAGCATTGATGTCGAAGGAAAGATATTCCAAGCTGCAAAAGCTGCTGGGATATCCCTGCTTTCCATAACACACAGACCTTCTCTTTGGTAAGTATATTCAGGGCTTTATCATGGTACTTGCTTTTAGCTCTCTGACAAGCTTGTGCTCTGACAAGCCTTTATTCTTTGTACTGGGGCAGTTATTTAGTCAATATCTACTGCAGTTTCTTAGATAAGTCGTCTACAACTGTAGTGGTGTAAATTAATTTAGCATGGATTTTTTTCATTCCATTTAATTTAATTTTTCATTTATTCATTCCTCTTATTTTTTAACTTGTTTCAGTTATTAATATGCAGATGTCTAAGAGGTAATTAATTAGTCTGTGCCACAGCCACAACAGGTATCACCAGGTTATTTTGTAAAGGTGACATGTGAGATGTCCTGGGGAAGTTTACTCTAGTTCAGGGAGAAGATGGGAAACATGGCACATGATTCAACTGTACTTTGTTCCTCCATAGGAATACTATGTCTGTTTTTTCAACAGTTGTGTCCTCTATCTGAAGCATTTAGCTTCTTGATATTCTGGGAGTTTGGTGGGGAAAAGTAGAAGGATGGGTTAAGCATTTGGTATCACAAAGGATAATATGCAAGAAGTGGTGAATATTAGTCTGGAGATGAATCTATTTTAAGTCCCATGTAACTGAGTTTATTAAAACTGTCACATTCCCTGGATGGGATTTATAATCAGTGTTTTATGATGCATTTCACCTTCTGTAATTTATAGTGATAAATTACACAGTCATACTGGTAACTCTGAGGGAACTCTCTGCTCTTCCTTTGGCACCTCTTGAAAAATGTTTTGTCAGGTCTTGACAAACTCAGCATGTACACCTTTGAATATTTTTGATGCACACAGCCTGATACTCACTGAAAGATCTGTGACTCCTACACAGACTTTTTTATTTTGGCCCCTTGCAAACTGAACCATGTTTTAGGAATAAAGTCACCTTTAGCCAGCCTTGTAAGACACAGGGGAACAAACTGAGGTGTAATTTGAACAAACTCGAGTTTTATCAGTAGGATCAGGTGCATCATGCCTGCCTCTCTGTATTTGCTGCTAAGGAGGTAAGACATCTTTCAGAAAGGGAAGTAAATAAAATAAACTGGGACTAGAATTCCTGAGGGAGAAATGGACCTTGTCTGATGCTGCTGTTCTAGCTCCTGGGGAAGAAGGCATCTGATGGAGTTGTAGTGAAGTTGGAGTGAACATCTGTAGCCACAATGTTTCTAAGAAGGAGGCAGTAAGAGCCAGGGACAGCAGGTGATGAGTGGACCTTCCACGGCCCTACTGGTCACTCCTGCCAGCATCCCTGCAGGTCAGGGGCTCAGAGCCTGGCTATGTGGGCTGCAGAGGCAATGACTGCCCCATCTGGGAGCCCACACCAGTGCTGTTGCTTCCAGCTGGCACTCACTGGCCTGGGGCAGTCCTGGTGACAGGCTTTGAAATACCCAAATCCCTTATGAAAGGGTGTCCTGGGATAACAATGAGTCATTGAAAAAAAAGTCTTACCAGTCATCCAGAACTGGACAACTCAAATTCCTGAGAGGCACCTTTGAAAAGAGACACATACATCCACATTTGCATGCAAAACTGAGCCTTCTGTTCCCGGAGCCATTACTAATGTTTTCATTTCTGCTGCAGGAAGTACCACACTCACTTGCTGCAGTTTGATGGACAAGGCGGCTGGCGTTTCGAGCAGTTGGACACTGCTATCCGTTTGTCCTTGAGTGAGGAAAAACAGAGACTGGAATCCCAGCTTGCAGGAATTCCTAAAATGCAGCAGAGACTGAATGAACTGTGTAAAATCCTGGGAGAAGATTCAGTGCTTAAAACAATGGACAAAGAGGAATAAATAATTTATGGTTTATGTTTTTAAAAGTATTTTTTTAGTTAAAAGCAGTACAAATTCAGCCATTATCCTTTGCATGCATTGTGACAGAGGCTTAGAGCATAGCAAAACACAGCCAGCAGAAAATAATGCTCTGAACGCTATGTAAGACTTTAGTGTTTTAGTATTAAGGAGGAAAGTGGTTGAACTGTGAAAAGAAAATAAGCAAGTGCGCAGAGTATAAGATTAGTCATTACAGCTTATGTTAATTCCTAGTGAAAGCCCAATTCACTGCAAGAAACAACCAACAAACTTAGGTTTTATAGGTGAATTTTTGCCTGAGACTTGGCCTGCAGAATGTGCCCTTGTACTGGGTCACTGTGTGCGTATGACATGCCTGCTACGCAGAGCAACCGGGCATGACACTCAGGCATGGAGCACAGCAGGGGCAGTAGCTGGGTGAGTATGCAGATGCATGCAGAAATCTCATTTGGGTGTAAGAAACATTCTCTCAGCCCATGTAAAACAAGACTTCTGTTCTACTTCTGAATAGTACACATGCCTTTACCTGCATTTCCATAGGGAATAATGTAATAGGCTGACCAGAAGACAACTGTCTGAGCAACCCACTGCCCTCATGACAGAGAAGCAGGGACAGAGGTAAACATGTAATATACTTGTGCTTTATGCCATTACACATAGCTTCAGAGGCTCTTTGCCCTTCATGATACATCAGTTCCTTCAGGGGATTATTTATCCCCTCTGCAACCTCTGATGGTGTGGATGGAGCACTGGCATCAAGTGACTCAGTTTTCGTTTGACTGAATCATTCATCTACGCTATGGGTCTGATCCAGCTGGCATCCATATCTGACCTAGTTCCTCCATTGGCATGATCACAATACAGACACTTGTTTGTTCCATGAGACACTTTGTGATGGGAAGGACTGTAGGAGAAGGAAATGGCAGTTTCTGTCAATACGCTGAATTCTCAGGCATGGCTTTCCTGCCAAATTAAATGCTCAGCACTTACAAAGGTCTGTGAAAAGTTAGAGCATTTGATAACCGCTAATGAATATACCTGCCATATTTTGGTGGAGTGGCTGAACATTGCCCTCCCTGTGAGCAAATGCACTGGTTAACAGCCTTGCTTTCAGATGCACTCACTGATTGTCCCATCAGCTTTTCAGTTCAGGTCCCCAATCAGTCAGAAGGTGCTTTAACAGAACTGAGACAGGCCTGAGACAGTGCTGGCCTGAGTGCCTTGCTGAATTCAAAAGCTGGAGAATTAGAAATAAAGATGTGAACGTAATTAATGTATTTAAGAGCTCCTGTTCTCTCTGACTGCAAGTGCATGGCAAATAGGCAGCTCAGGAGTGAAGATCAGGAGGGGTAAGAGGCTTTCCACATGGGTAAATGAGCCTTAGCCGAGATGTAGCAATCCTGAAGTTTGTTGGTTCTTTTTTTTTTCCCCAGAAGTGTGATTCCTTAGAAGATTTCTGTCTGTTGTTCTTAGTCTTAGAGAGGCAGTGCATAAACTGCTAAGAGCTGTTTGGAGAGGAGAAATATTTTAGGGGCATTTGCTGAACTGGAAATGTTTGAGCACCGTGAAGTTAATATAAACTGTCTCTTTTTTCTAATTGCTTCAAGAACAAGAGGAAGGTGAATTAACTCCATCTGCCAAATCCCAGTCCAGTGCACTATGATTCCTTTTCAGTGTGCTCAGCTTGCTACTTGTTATGGCATTTGCACCAGAAAATGGAGCAAGTCTGCTCCCTTCAGAGTCTGTGGCTTGAATGTAACCCTGTAACTTACTCTGGTGACAACAGTTGGTTCCCTTCATTAGTTTTTTTCTGTAGAGCCCCTTGAGACATCTCACTGATATAGAAAGGAATGCTCCTAGGAACCTTAGAAAGGGCTGAAAAATTAAGGTTCAAGATAATAAGATGTTGTGTTGTAAAACGCAGGTGGAGGTCACTGCTGGGGTGGCTGACATGTGTATGCATTTTTATTTGCAAATGTCTGTGCTTGTCCCTCTCCCTGAAGGTGAGCTTTCCCCTTTCTCATCTTCAAAGCAAAATTCATAACTGCTAAGGAAAAAAAGAAGTCAGCCAAGAATCTGTTATCAGTGAGCATAACTGAGATGACTGATGAGTGTAAAAGCTAGCAGGTTCCTGATTGATGTTTCTCTAAGATTAGATGAATCAGGGCACACCATGCACATACCCTTGTCCCAGCTGCAGTGCATCCTGCTAGCACAATGAGGCTGCAAAGCCACCTTTCCACAAGCCTTTCCAATGAGGACCTGAGGTGTAGGAAAGGGCATTGCTGTTCCCCACCTCTCCATTAAGCACTTTAACATGTGGCTGGGAACTAAAACAGGGTTATCCTCTTCCTGAGTGAGTGGGATACTGAAAAGTGCTGAAGAATTGGCCCAGTTTGGCACAGCTCCAGATATCCCACCAAAGCTCTGCACCTGTCCTTTGACTCACTGGGAGCCATTACGGGCAAGTGCAGCACCTGGAATCTGCTGTATGCCTTACGGAGATCAGCTGGCTATCCCTCATGGCACAAAGCAAATCTCTTCTGAGGAAACCATGTTCAGTAGAAGAAGGTTTGTTTGCTGTTTTTTTTAAAAATGAGATTATGCATAGAACATACAAAATTTATATATGTTACTGATGAAATTTTGATGAAAACTGAAATCATACCGGGATCAATCTAATAGTATTTTCTTTGAAGTTTGACATATGTATCTTGGATCCAGTAATAGACAACCATTCCCATTCAGCTGTATAGTGTAAAATACTCTAGCATCTCACACAGCTATTTGTGCTCCTGTAGGCATGGCTGCTATGAGAAGGAACACTTCTCTAAACAGGAACTTTCTGAGTGATAGTGAGCTGATTTTAGAAGGAATTTCTGTACTAGTGGCTTGTTATTTTTCAAGTTAGTTTTGTGGCAGGAAGGGAAGGTGCCCTGGAGGTATTTTTGCAAACTTTCTGTGTTGTTCTAAGGGCTAGTTGAGACTGGAGTCTCCGTTTCTGCTTCTGGACAGTTTTAATGGGCATAGTCTGGCTCATTTTGTGCTGCTTCGGGCCCAGCCTAGCAGAGGGGCATGCTCCCTGCTCAGGAATAGCTCAGGGAGACTGTTCTGGAGCCAGGGCATGGGGAGCATATGGCCCTGGCAGTGCAAGAGGGTCAAAGTGAGACAGGATGCCTTGGCAGAAGCTTTTTTGTGGTGCAATGAGAGCTGCTTATCAATGTTCATTCCCTTTTTGGTGTTCAGGAGCTGTGGCTCCCCAGGAGACTGAGAAGGTGACTATTTGGCCTCCTTTCTGCCTGTCATACATGTCTGGAGCTAGCCAGACCCTGTCACGGTGTCTGTGCGTTCAGGGCTGGGTACTGCCCAGTGCTGAGCACACCCAGCCCTGTGAGCGCCCTCTCACCCCCCAGGCTCAGGGCCAACTGGATTGCCTGGGTCTGTTTGCACCTAGAGGAGTACAGGTGATGAGCAAAATTCATACCTGCCTCAGGCAGGTAGTATCTGTACAACAAAAATATGAATTCTCCACATCAGTGTGTTCAGATAATGCGAAGTGTTTTTGCAGGAATCATCAGAATGAAAGGACACTTTTTTGTGCATGGGATTTCACTCTTTTAACCTGGGAGGAGTTTGTTTTTCACTTAGTTTTGGGGTCAGACTCATTCCTGGTTTAGACTTCGAAGTCCTCCTTGTGCAGGGAAAGAAAACCCCACGTATGTTTCAAAGGAATTTTTCAAAAGCAGTGGGATTTGTATCTGAGTAGGGAATGAAGGACTGGGTATTAAATGGGATATTTTAGAGAAAATTATATCTTAAAGCAAATGAACACATCTGCAGTCCACTCCAACTTATGAATGGTGATAATGCATGTTAACGTCAAATTTCTGAGCCAATCACATGAAGAAATCCCCCTACTGAGCTGTTCATGAAGCTTAGGAGAACTGAACTGTTAATCAAACGTGTCTTTGTTTTGTTTATGTTTGATATTAATGCCTTTTAAGAGCAGACAATTTATAAAGCAATAAAATATGCTTTACAGTTGTAATTTATTCCAACCTCAAATAAAACATGTTGCATTTACTTTCAGTTTACAGTATTCCTTATGAGTCATTCACAAAGCAGCCAGAACCTGTCTGCTTGTGCTCTGGGAGTCCTTTCCCAACCCTTGTTTCTGTGATGAAGCAGGAAAGCTAGGGGTGGATGCTGTGTTTTTTCAAGTTAAAACAAGTATTTCATTCCTAGGTCAGGCTGGCGTCAAAGGCTGCTGTGAGGTTTCTCATCTTTCATGCCATCCACTCCAGTGTGTACCTGATTGATGACTGGAAGGTGACAAGAGCTGCCACCCCTTGCTGGGGCTTTCTGCCAGGGGAGTGTGTCAGCAGTGCCACATGGGGTGCCTTAGCAGCATCTCTCCCAAACGTCATTGTTAGGGTTTTTGTAAGATGCAGTTATGCTGTGGCATCAGTGCCACAAATAATCAATAAGCAAGAGCTCACAATGGCCAGAGGAGTTTTTCTTAGGGAGTATGGGAACAATGGTCTCCTTAGCAGCCTTGACACAGAGCTGTGGCCCTTGTCCACCCTCTTTCCAGCTGTGTGGTGAGGTACTGTGTGGTACAGGACCTGGATTATTCAGTTGGAGAGCCAGTGGAGGTGGTGGTCACTTGAGAACTAGATTCTTATGGGTGGCTGGAGTCCAGTGCCCTGTGCCTCCCTTGCAGCCACTGCATCTACTCGGTGGGAGAGCACTGGCAGAGAGTGAAGTCCAGGACATGAGCAATGAGAAATTCATTTTTTGGGGGTCTCTGGGCAGGCTGTAGGACCAGGCACTAAAACAGGCATCATGGTAGTGGAGAAGGTGAGCTGAAAGCTGAAAGTGCACTTCAGTTTCGCCTTTTTTTAGAGGAAATGGTTTGGTGTCCACTCCTTGGAGAGCATTCCTGCTTTCTGATCAAGAGGACTGGTGCCATGAGTTTGATGTGAAGTGCCAAAATCCCAAGCCTCTGCAGAAGGGTTACGTATTCCCAGAAGAGAGGGAACAGCAAGACTTGCATCATGGGAGCTAAAAGGACTCAGGAAATATTCAGAGCAAAGGTGTTTGAAAACTTCCCACAGGTGAAATTTTTTTATTAGGTGGGGAGTATCTGGAAGAACATCTTAACATTCTCTCTGTATGGCTTATTTCTCATTATAGCTCATTCTACTGCACCTGCTTTGTATTTTTTAAATGAGTGTCTTTAACCTAATGTGATACCATCTCTGAGAATGACTTTTCAAAAATACTGTTCTGACTCAATGCAAGTCTGATGTGTCTGAACAACCTGGTTTTAAATAGGTAATTGAAAAGGGAGAAAGAGATTGTGGTGGTGGCTGATGTAGGGCTGAGGAGCCAGCTGGGTCCTGGGGCTGGGCTTCCCGTGAGACACCAGGCTGGGAGACCAGGCTGGGATAAGCTCTGGGAAAAAACAGTCCAGGAGAGCCCATGGGAGGAGCCAGATATTAGAAAAAGAGAATAATGAAACCTGTCTTGTAAATAATTGTGCAATAGTACATTCGTTTTCTTTTCTTGTCATCAAACATACAAAAACAAGCTGTCTCTGACACAGCACTTCTAAGATAACACAAACCCCCCAAACCACTCATTTATGGATCAACTCTAGCATGAAAAAAAAATGTCATAAAAGTTGTTTAGATTGAAATGTCTTTGAAAGAGAGCTCATATTTGCTGGATTTTAGAGTTTCATTTCAAGTAGATCAGGTTCATAATGCTTTTCATAAAGACTTGAGTCTTTGGGAAATAGCAATTATTCTTACCTTAAATGATATGGTATTGAAGCAAACCCAATGTATTTAATACTTAAAGCAACCAAAAAAAATTGCATTCACTAATCCAATATTCTTGTTCTCAGTTAAAATGTTCTTCAATTGTAGCTGCAGTGTGCTATAAATATATCAAGTTTATGAGATACTTCTTTATCAGTTGGTGTTTGCTGTGCTGGTGTGTTTGGAGATCTCTATCTTTATTATATGTGTTGCACTCAGTCTTCCTTCCTACCCTTTTGTCCCACTTTCTGTCCCCACTAGGAGGGATGCAGCACTGAGACATCCGGGGCCAGTGCCTTTGATGGCAAGTGCTGGAAGAGAGGGAGTGAGGTGGTGGGTCCTGTCTAATACATCTGGGTTTTTTTTGTAGATCCAAACACTTTGAGGAAAGGTCTCAAGGAATAATGTCTGCACAACTAAAACACAGCAGCTGGCAAGGTACAAATGCAAGGTACTAATGCAAGGTACAAAGGTGCAGCAGCTGGTAGTGGTAAAGCTGGGTTCTGCTAGATGTACACCCACAGTAACAGGACATTCCTGCACTGAGCAAACACTTCCCAGCATCACTTTATACCTGCCAAGCCAGGTTGATTTTAAACTTACACAGCTCATACTTGTGAAAAACAAAGAATACTCTTTTAATCCTAGCCTACAATTTTCATCAGAAGCACACAATTGCCTTCTATAGTGTCCTTTGGGGTATTTCTAGGTAACCCATTTATATAATCTCTTCTTAAATAACAGCATGCCTTGTCTGAACTCTGCTATTCAACCAAAATCCCTTTATAAGCAGTGTGAAATGGCAGCTACAGAAGCAAAATTCTGAAAATCCCCATATCCTTGCTAGTGCAAAATGAGCATACAGGGAGGTGCTGTTGCAGCCTCTTGCTGGCCTATTTTTATACTGTAATCATGTTATAGAGAATTCAACTCCTGTCTAATGGGTAATGCTCCCTTATGTATGTGCCATGTGGCTCATTGTTGAGCATCAGAGGATGAGGACTCTGTTTATTAGACTCTTGCTTAAATTATTATGGGTGAAAAAAGAGTGATTAATGTATTTCATGCCAAGATGAAAGTGGAGGCAAGGTAATCTGGCCTGGGAGAACGACTACACTTCCTTTGTAAGGACTTCTTTCCAGGGACTTCTGAAGGGAGGTTCAATGCCTCTTTCAAGTCATGGGCTGAAAACTGCTTCTGTCTGGCAGAGGATTTAATTAACAACCAGGGGAAAAAAACCCCAACACACACACACACACACACACACACACACACACACATACATCCCCAAACAAACAAACAAATGCACAAAAAAACCCACCCCAAAACAAAAACAAACAAACAAAAAAACCCCAAAAAAACCCAAACCACAAAACCGATGGCAACATCAGTTTTAAAGGTATTAAAAAGTATCTATTTCTAATAGATAGATGTTCCCTTAATTGATCTGATCTGATAGATCTCCCTTAATTGATCTGATCCAGCAGTATCAATTTGCTGAGGCCCTCTCCCCTGCTCTGACACTGGGAAAGAGCAGAGCTGTACTGGTGAGAGCTGAGCCACCACTGAGGTGCTCCTCTGCCCCTCTGAGTGCCTCTGGGAAACCAGAGCCCAATGCACCGGCATGGGCCCCAACCTTTCCAACCCCTTCCCCTCCGAAAAAGGATTATTTCTGAAAAAAAATCTCACTCTCTTGACTTTCACTCCTATTTTTCCTATCCAAATTTCCAGGGGAATTTGGAGTTCTCAAGGGCACCTTAAAGACAAATCAGATGGGCCCAAAGCATGTTCTTACCTAGGACATAGTTTAGGGCTGCATCACTAAATACCTGCCTAGTCTGCTGTGAGTGTAAGGCCGTGTTCAAAGCGTTTTGGATCAGTTTGTTTAAAGCTGTGCTTGAAGATGTGTGTTTACTTTGCTAATTCAGAGCCTTATGCTGCTGCAAGAGACATAAATGAGATGCAGAAGCTGGAGGTAGACAAATTCAGACTCTAATGAAGCCAGGACAGGTTTTACTTCCGATGGGTGCTGGAGTGCAGAAAGTGCCTATTTGGCACAGGGTGTTGTTTGATGGCATCTATGGCTTGTGTCAAGTGGTACCAAACCAGTCCCTCCTGGCCAGCAGGAAAGTGGGAACTCCTGTGCTGCTGGAGTCGAGGAATGCAGCACCCTGTGCTTTCATGGACAACACAGCCACCCTGCTAAGCTCTGCTGCACAGAAGAGCTACTGTGAGCTTGGAAGGAAAGGACTGAAGACCAGGAGCCATGAAGGACAAGTCTCTCCAGCTCTTTCCCTGCACTTGTTGGGAGCAGGTACAGAGAGACCTGAGCTGCCCTGCCCCAGCTCCCAGGAAAGCACATTTAGTCAGCATTGCCCACCCTGAAAGGCAGCCACTTCTTCCTTCAGGAGCTGCCCTGCATTACCCAGTGCCAGGCAGAACACCATGCTGGGCTGCATGAAATGCAGTGCTGGCCTCCAGATCAGAGCAGGCTCCTGCCACACTTGCCCAGAGCATGGCCAGCAGACCTCAGCTGTCTGCACCCACCTGCCCAAACAGGTCTTAGACTGGCTATAATCTATCTGGGCTTGTGCTTTAATCCTATCTGACTGTCACAATCTTTTCAAGGGTTTTTTTGATTTGTTGTGGGTAGAGGCAGAAGCAACATGGCTACATGCTGTCCTGAAGAATGAGGCGTGTGTGAGCAGAAACTATTTGCTTTGTTGCCCTTGAAGATGAGTCCTCACCCACAGTAACTCAGGTAAGAATTCTGCTGCGTGCCGTGGAGAGCTTTCAGGCTGAGTTTCACCAGAAATGCACTCCATGAGCATTCAGGAATACTCCAGACCTGGGAGTGTTCTTCATCTTCTGTCTTGCTTCTTTAACTCAATCAGATGTTCCTGCAGCTGACTGAGCACCAGATTCAGGCACAAGCACACAAGCTTTTGTGTATTGTCTCTTTTGTCTTAGAGGCTCAGGTTTCCTGTTCCATGTGTAATCTAAGCCTCAGGAATGCTGTCTGGAAAGTGCTGCTAGAACTCCAGTCTTGTGGGCTTCTGGCAGGAACGAAAAGTGATGCTGAGTTGAATACCATGTTGAGAGTGGAGCCAAATTTGTTGCTGGTGAAACACAGAGCATGTCAGGGAAACTAAACAAGGCAAATATTTGAACCATAAAGCTTAGAGTCACCAGTCAGCAGTCACTCAGCTGTTCTGAAAGATTTCCTTAATGACACTGATTAGATTACTAGAGAGAAACTTGAAAGAACCCACACTACTGCTGAGTTTGCAGACTCCTATCAGCATAGCACTGCCAAGGTTTGCTCCCAATCCAGGCTTCCTTCCTTTGCAATAATTTCCTGTGAAGATTATTGATAGTGAGTGAGTTCCAATGGTGACATGTGCAGCTCCTTTTGCTATTAGTGGACTAAAAATTGTCATTACTTTCAGGCATAAAACATAAAATAGTGACTGTATTCCTGACCCCTAACATTGTGAAGGCCTTTAACAGTTTTGTTTTATATTAATAGTTTTAAGGTGTTTAGTTGCTCTTGGGAGTGACTGACTATGCAATACACTGCATATTTAACTGGTGAGATTTGAAGTCAAAATTATTCACAAATCCTAAATTCCTTCCCAAATTCTTTTCCCCACTGTTTGCACACTACTTAATTGCACATTACTTAATTGGAGCAGCACTGCCATGGGCAGGGCTCAGTAACCAAGGCATTTCATGACTTTATCTCTTTCAGGCTGACATTTTCCTAGCTGAATACTCATCTGCCACTTAGGAAGCCTGCAGTGAGGATGATGTAAGCTTTGCAGGTGCAAATCAAAGATGAATTGAATTTGGCCTTTAGTTATTCCTTGGTTAGTAGGACTGACATGACTGATAAGCTGAGGGGGGAAAAAATGGGAAAAAAATGAAACACATCTGAGTTTCCTTCCAGTCAATTGCAGCACTTAAGCCGGTGCTGTCTGCCTTTACAGAAACCAGCTGTAGTAGGCTGGGAAGAACTCTCATGTTGCCTAGGGCATAGCTTTGATCAAACAACCTCAGCTTGTCTCTCACAAAGCTTTCCTAATGCACCTGATATGGGATCCCGCCTGGGATAATGAATCATGGTGCATTTAAAAGAAAGTAAAGGATTAATGTCAAACTCTGCCTCTAATCCAAACCAGCGCCTTGATCATTCCTCCAGTCTGCAGTGGTGGGACAGCAACAGTCCCGGGCATCAGTGGGCTGAGCACCCATGGGTGTAGGTCACTGCCATCTGAGAGGCAGAATCAATATTCCAGGGTGCATTGCTCCCTCTAGCTTACGAGTTTAATGGAAGAGGTAGGAGAACTAAAATTAATTTTTAAACAGCCTGACTGGAGGGCAAAATCATCTTAATTAAATCTCATACACTCTTCCTCTGATCCAACAGGCAGATGGTGTGTCCCTCCTGCACTTTGAAGAGGTTAGCCCAGAAAAGCTTCCAGAGAGAGCAGATCTGAGGCTGTCAGAGCTCCCTTTCAGACAGGTTTCCACTGCAGAGATCACTGATGCTGTCTGTCTGTTGACAGACCACAGAGTTTGAAGACAAGAGACAGAGGGACCTGCTTCCAGCACTGTCTTCCAAGGTGAAATAAGGGGAGGTAATGTATTTTGGAAATTGGAAATTTTGGAATTTTAGGTTTTTTCCTCTTGTGCTTGTGCTTCTGCTTGTTCACTGAGTTTTGAGCACAACTCTCTGCTGGTATGTCTTTCTCAGGAGGAGGTGCTGGTGAAGGTCTCAGAACAGGGAGCTGCCACACAGCATGGGCAGTACCTACCCAGCACACACACCCATGGCACTGCTTTGCATTTGGCCTTCGCTGTGGTTCATATTTTCAGGCTTTATTCTCTGACTGTGAAACTAAAATAAGTTCCTTTTTATTTATTAAAAAATAAAAAAACAATCTCTGTATATTTCTCCTTCATTTACCTCCACAGAACTGGAATCCCAGAGGAGGGTGAAACCCAGCTCCTGGGAGATTTGTCATTAAAAGGGTGAGAATTGGCTTTGTTGAGAAAACAGGTTAGTTCCTCTGATCTGTTCCAGCTTAAGCATTTGTGCTGTTTGGGAAGCAGAGCTGCCAGCCTGGCTTCCCCAAACACCATGTCCTTCTGGTCCCAGTGAAGGAGTGGGGCTGAGGCCAGCAGCAATCCCGGGGTGTCCTTGTGCAGGGCTCCTGGACCAGGACACATTCCAAAGCACCTTGCTGCTCTGCCTAAGGCCCTGCGCTGGGGAAAGGGAGTGGGGAGGAGGAAACATTACTCTATCTCATGCTGATGGGTGAGGTTAAAGGCACGGAGGCTGCAAGGGCAGCTGCACTTCAGTGGAGCAGCAGTGCGGTGGGGGAAAGGGAAAGCTGGGGAAGAGGGAAGCCAGGGAATGCTTCCCCTCTGGGGGCAGTAGAACTTTCTTTTGAAGACTAGAAGCAGCTCATCTTTGAAGTCTGTTTCAAACTGAGTACATAAGAGCTCTGAGGGTGTTCACATAACAGAGATGCCTGGCAGTAGTTCCAGGGATTGTGCAAGGGCTGCCATGAAGTCAACCAAGAATGAGATGAAAAATGTGCTCCCCAGCCAGAGCGGTGGGGTGGGACTGCCAGCCCTCACCATCTGACAGGGTTAGGTGGGGCAGCTGGAAAACCACTCTTTCCATGGCAGAGAGCTCTCATTCCCACTCCAAAAGAGCCTTCCCACAGTCAGGGAAGTTGCTGCCCACCTTTAGTGAATCATTAGAACCAGGCTCCCTTCAACCCCTTCAGCCAGTATTGTATGGGTCAAAAAAAATTTTAACACTTCTTTTTTAACTCATTTGTGTAGAACTTCTTTGAACCCCTGGTCCTTATGGGACACCCAGATGCCTTTGGGAACCTCTGGGCATGTCCAGCCATGACCACAGCAATGCCTTTCTGGCATGCTATGGTTTCTGTGTTTGAACACCAGCATGTCCAGCATCCTCCTGTGGTGCTGGAAGACACTCGTCCCAGGCCACCCACTGGGTCCAGTGATAAACATGATGAGTGTGTGGGGCACAGGGACAGAGTGCAAGGGCCACCTAGTGCTTTGTGTGTGGCATGTGCTGACACGAGTACCCACAGCAGCCAGCTCCTCATCACCCAGAGGAGAGGACTCCAGAGCAGGAGAACAGCTGAACTGGTGACTGTTGTGTGGGTGGGACAGAAAGCAGTGCATGAAGGCTGTTGGTGGATTGCCAACCAGCCCACATGGATGTGAAATTACTCTTTATTTCCATTTGTAATCAAGATTTATGAGAGCAATTGATGTGCCTCATGCGGATGCAGCACCACTCAATGCTGCCAGCACAGGCTTACACCCATGCATATCTTTAGGTGTGTGTCCTGGTGATTATCAGTTGTGTCCTGAACACATGGCAAGATTGGAATGCTTCTAACATGTTGCCTGGGAAATATGTGGGCAAAGTTTTACGGTGCTTTTGCTTTTTCTGCATAGTTCTTCCTCTGCATTCAAGAGATGTTGCCTTGCTATGACTCTCATGGCATGCCACACATATTGCGTAAATAAATGTGGAAAATAGGTTTTCTTATGAGTGCTGCTGCACGTGCCACAAAGAGCTGGACCCACAAGTTACAGAGCATGATGAAATGTTTCCCTGCCTGTTCTTACATGGAGATATTTCAGTACCATTTCCCTGGTGATTTGAAACCTGTTTCTTCATGCTTCAAAACTAGGTTCTACGTGCTGGGGATGGCTTGCACAATCTGTTTCCAATGCAGAGTTCAAGCACTTCTGATACTTCATGGAAATAATGGAGCAAGGTTTCATGTTTGCTAATGCCACACCTCAAGAAGTTTTTCTTGAAAATAGTGATATTTTTAGAAAACAACAAATACTGGATTGTTGTTAATATTTTTGATTTACAAGCCTTCTATATGTAGCTAATCTGAGTTTTCATATTTTCTTTGTGAATATGAGTGCTGGATACTTTCCTATTAATTTGGAAAGATTTTACTCTTCCGTAACTATGAGTGTGCAGGAGTTTGGCCTTTAGGAAAAACATCACATCTTTGAAACTCTAAACAACAAGATAACCTGACAAAATACAGCCCAACTACAAAATTTAAAAAATAACTTTGTCTTTATGCCATGTAACAAAACAAAACAAGATTATTTTATTTTTTATTTTATGTGTATACCTTTAAACTGAGTCAAGCTAGGAAAATTTCAGTCTTCCCAGAAAAGATTTCACAAGATTTTACGTGTAACTAAATAGAGGGTTGTATTATAGTACATAAATCACAGTATTTTCTACACAAAAACTTGTTGGGTAATAGAAGATAGCTCGGCAGGTGGCTGATGACAGTAACAGGTTAAAGTTCAGATTCATTTCAAAGAACCTGATTAACCTAAAGGTTAAAAATAAATACTGTAAGTAGTAGTTCAGTTAGAAAAATGTACAGGAAAGTTTGTATAATTAAGAATGTTTTATTGAGCATTCTGGAGAAATATGTGCAGTTACACTAAAGACTGGATGGCAAATTAGATGGTGGTGAATATTGAGTTGTATTATTATGTAGAAGGATTCTGGGCTTATGGGCCTTAAGCTCCACTCATCAGTTTTTCTTGCTGCCTCCTAACTTAGGGTTTAGAGGAAAAAGGCAGCACAAAGGCTTTAATGACAAATTCTGTCTTTCTGATGACATGGCTGCACACATCACTGCCTAGCCAAGGGGAGGCAGGAATTGTCTCTTAAAAGTAGCATTACATCAGTTCCTTTGGTTTTAAATCAAATTCCAACCAAACTTTCTGTGGGTCTCGAGAGGGTTTGCAGGTGAATGAGCTGCCACATGTCTGAGTGGTTTAGCTTAATCTGAAAGACAGTTTGGAAGCTGTGTGAACACGTACCCACAGTGGACAATTATATAAAAATTTGCCCATAAGGGTAGCTTACTGTAACTCCAGTTATTCACAATGTGGCTTGGACTTTGGTATGTGAAGAGGTTATTTATTGGTAATTATCATTGGTAATCACATGGCAAAGTACAGGCCAGCAACACTCATCTGCTGTACAACCAAGGAGCACGTCACCAAGGACACAGGGAAACTTTGGTCTCCTCTGAGTGTCACTGGGGGTTCTGGTCTGAGGGTATCTTGTGACAGGGATGTCGTGTACACATCACAGGCCTGCATGTACATCATGTACTTCATGCTTAAGCAAAAAGAAAGTGAGTTAGAACTTTGTCCTGCAGTTTGTCAAGCAGCAAAATTTGGTCACCATTTTAACAGCTAAATAGAGAAATTCAGAGCACAAAGATTGTCTTTGGGTCTTCAGTGTAAAAACCTTAACTATGTGAAAGGGACTAGTGTTTAAATACTCTGTAATACTCTGGGGGGCTTCTTTGTGTCCTGCCCCCATCTACCACCTGAGCTAACCACCATTAAGGTAGTGGGTTGGGTTTACTGCAGTTTACTTTGTCAGTGAGGAGCATGGAAGGTACCCATAACAAATTCCCAGAAAAAAAATCTGAATTGCTGCTGTATGGACCTGAGGAATTAGACTGACCAGATCTATGCAATATCCCCAATATCTGTTGGAAGGACAACAAAACAGAGCATAAACAATCCAGGAGATTCCTGGAATGCATTGAAGGTAACTCCTCCAAGAGATGAGGAAGCCAACAAGGAGAGGTTCTATGCTGGACCTTGTTCTCACCAACAGGTAGGATCTGATGGGGAATGTGAATCTCCAGGGCAGCCTGGGCTGCAGTGACCATGAAGTGGTGGAGTTTGAGATTCTCAGGGTGGTGATTACAGTGCACAGCAAGCTCAATGCCCTGGGCTTCAGCAGAGCAGATTTTGGCCTAATCAGAGATCTGCTTGCTAGAGTGCCATGGGAGAAAGTCCTGGAGGGAAGAGGAGCCTGAGAAAGGTGGTTAATATTCAAAGGTCTCTTCCTCCAAACTCAGGAGTGATGCAAAGAGGAAGTCAGCAGGACTGGGAGAATGAAGAGCTGCCCACTGTTGAAGAAGACCAGGTTTCAGACCATCTAAGGAACCTGAAGGTGCACAAGTCCATGGAACATTATGAGATCTATCTGTAGGTCCTGAGATAGGGGAAGTGGATATGCCAATATACATCACATTTGAGAAGTTGTGGTGGTCCAATGAAGTTACAACTGACCAAAAAAGGGAAAACATAACCCTCATTTTTAAAGAAGGAAAAAAGAAAGATGTCAGGTGCTACAGATTAGTCAGTCTCATCTTGGTGCCCTGAGGGTGTTCAAGGCCAGGTTGGATGGGGCCCTGAGAAACCTGATCTAGGTGAAGGTGTCCCTGCCCATGGCAGGAGGCTTGGAACGAGATGATCTATAAGATCCCTTCAAAACCAAACCACTCTATGAATAATCTTAGGACTAAACTGAAGTTTGGTGATGAAATCTGCAAGATGGTTACTTTACCCTGCCCAAACCTAAAAAGAAGGATTTTTTAGACACCTGCTAAAAATGATTGACAGTCAGTATCTGTATCTGCTTTAATATAATTTTAGTCTGTAATCTTTAATGTTTCCATGTTTGCTAAAAGCAGAGTCTATAGTTAGTTAATCCAAGAGCTACAGAGAGCCCTGTCATTGCAGGAGGTATGATATGTCACTTTTTAAAGTTTTAAAACAAACCAATTTTCGGCAGAGGCCTCCCAGACCGTGGGTTTGCAAGTTGTGCTTGGGAAACAGCACCTCTCAAGCCATTGCTCAAGCCAATGAGAACTTGCTTGTTCAAGGTGTGCCTTATACACACCCTGTTCTGCTATATAATTCGTGGTAATTATGTGCTTGCTGAAAACACCGAACAAAACCAGAACTGGGAACAAATAGACACTCTGGGAAAAAATCCTTGGTCTGTAACAATTTTAAAATAGATGCCATCTGTTTGCTCCTGCAAAAGCTATCATCATAGCAGAGCTGGACTCTGTCTTCTTGCTTGCAGCTAGCCTCACCCTTGCCAAACTTTCCTGACAGTGGGCATACTGTGTGGGAAAAGAAAGGAATCCCTAAGGAATAGCTAACTCTCCCAAGTTGGCGTTAAAACAGGTATACTTTTTCCTTTCCTATACCCTGTGGAACAAACAGGGGAAGGAGGCTTGAACAGCTTGAACAGTTTCGAGGCACAGTGGAGCAGGGCTTGCCCTCTCCTGCACTGGTGTAAAGGGAGTCCAGCACCACTCAGTTTGAAGGGTAGGATGGGTGACCTCTGCTTCCTCCAAAACAAGAAGCCAGGGTGCCAGACTGGGGAGGGCAGAGCAGCAGGCCCTTGGTGACAGCAGGGATCTTAACTGCTAATGGGTGTCATCAATGTAGGGCTACACATTCTCCTTGCATGGGGCCATAAACGTGAACTTTATGCAGTTGCCAGAGTCTCTTATTGCTCCTGGTTTACTCATAGCAAAGTATAATTTTGCTTTGAACTGCTGTTTGGTTCCATTTCTCAGGAGTTTGTTTGCTTCCTGAGGAGAAAAATTATGAACTCATAACTCTTCCAGTTAAAAGTGCACAGGCTATTTAATTCACTGTAGTTGCAATACCATATTTTTGACAATTAGTCCCTGCTAATTAGTTAATTACTGTGCCGGTAGTGTAGCTATGAATAGATGTTAGGTTCTATTGCTGAGTGTGGTGACAGAATTAAACCCATGTGCAATGACATACTCCCCACAGACTCTCCCATGCTCCTCACAGTTGTTACTACAGAAAAGATGCAAAATGCCAGCCTGTTCCAAAGTATTTTATATATATGTATATACACACACATATTCATATAGACAAATTCTGCTGTTTTCTCTTCAGAAAGGACAAAAATAAGTAAGAAGAAACAAGATCCTATAAACTAAAAAAACCCCACAACACAACAAAACATTCCTGTAAAAAAATCCAAACCAATCACCTGATATTTTAGAAATTAAATTAAAAAATGGTCATTAGTGGGTGGCAATATTTGCAACAGTGAGACTATAGACAATATGACAGAAAGAGCTCTAGGTGTCACAGAGCATTTCTTTTCAGGTGAAGAATACACTTGATGAAGTTTGCTAGATAGGATGAAAATGTAGGACTATAAGGGACAGAAATAAAAAGCTCTATGGACTAAACTATGCTTTGCAAACCAGAGGATGTGGAAGAAATCAGAATATCTGAGTTTCATCATCTTCCTGTTAAAATGGTGGTGAATGCTGAATAATTTCAAAGAAGAAATAACTCCATTATTAGAGAAATTTAATCTGGACATAGGTGTCACTCAAAATCCCGAATTTGAATGGAGTAAGACATTTAAATGGCATTTTACTATAGACACCTATATGTAAATAACTCACATAACCAATGCTACATGTATCTTCAAGTCTGGAGCTATTTGAATAATACATAATGATAGCTGATACAGAATCATTCTAAGTTGATTTAGCTGCTTCTTGTCTTCTTTTGAAATTTTAATTCCATTATGATAGAAAACTCAGTACTGTGATACAAAGTGGAAGGCTCCGAAGACCAAAAATAAGAACAGTAACATAATGTGGATTGATAAACAGGAGAAAACAAACAATAATAGATTTTAACTACAAATGTTTAAAAAATATTTAAGGTTGCATATGATCTATCACCATGATAATGAAGGCAACTCTCATGTAAAACGATGTTTTTTTTCTGAAGATCTCTTGGATATTTTAAATAAAAACAAACAATCCTCAATCAAACAGGAAAAATACAACTGGTAAATAAACAAACAAAAGCACAACTTCCACAGATCCAAGAAAAGCTTGAAAATTTGATGTGAATGTAGAATCAAACTATAAATGCAATGAATCTTTGTCTTTATAAGAGCGGGCATTAGAAGACTGGTCTTCTGGTATCTTAAGCCTGTCCCATAACTGTTGATTAATTTTCACTAGAATGAAAGCAGAGAGATTTATCTGTGGAACACAAAACTCCAACGAGTGAGTAAGGGTAGTAAAATCCAGCCTGAATGAATCAGACAAATAACCACAATTATGTTAACTAGGTGCCTAGGGCATTACCTTCGTGTGCACAAAACTCTGAGAGATGTTGTGCTCCTGATGAACCAGCTGCTCTTATCAGGAGCCTGAATACTCCTTGATGCTAAGGATTAAATCCTCTCTGGATGGGTAAACTGCGGGAAAACACTAAAATCAAGACATCCAGAGGATAAGAGTGTATGGAGACACTTCAGCATCAAGAAACAGCACTTAGCACTAGGTGGTGCTCTTTACTATATTGCTATTCAATGGTCGTGAGGGATTTTTTATTACACTGCCACATTTGTTACAGTAGGACTTCACTCAAAGAGCAGAAAACGCAGAAGGAAAAGCATAAAGCAAACCTGAATTCTTTCTTGTGTTGATTAGTCATTTTCCATGGGCCCAGAGATACAAGTAAGGTCACAGTACATTTCTGAATGGACAATGCTGTTGCTCCTGGTCTTTTTTTTTTTTTTTTTTTTTTTTTTTTTTTTTTTTTTTTTTTTGCCAGTGGTATTTACAGTGCCCCAGCAGTGAGGGATTTCTTATTTTCCTAAAGAGATTTTGGAAATGTACATAGATCCCTGTAATGAACTTCATTCCTGAGATCCTCTATGTTCCCTTCTGTATTCTCAATCACAGTCCGTTCCTCTGCAAGTCATTCTTCATTCATTCCCTGCAGGTATTTCTGTTCTTTAGTTATGTGCTCTGTGGCTATTGTGTAACCAGGGATACACACACACATACACACACACACAGAGCTTATTTAAGTATCTTCCCTTGTACTCTATCACATATTACAGGTCGGCCTCATTCCTCATATTTTTCTATAAACAGCCTTAATTTCATCAATGCTTTGATTATCTGAGCCTCAGAAGAATATTTGCTAATATCTACATTTTCCATGAAAAGCCAGACAATGAGATAATAACTTTAATAGTTATGAAAATATCTAGAAGAATCTCCTAATACAGAATTACTCAGTGATAAAAGTGGTAAATGAAATTCAGAGCACAAAGACAGAGGGGGAAATGGACTTTCATTTTACAGGGAAAACAAAACAAAAAAGACTTCACTATTACCATACAGGAAGAAGATATTAGGTGGTGAATAACAAATGCCAGCTCAGTGCTGGTCAGGCAGGCAAACACAGCCTCAGGACTTGCAAATGAAATGGGAAAAACAGAGAACATCCTTGTACTAGGGTAAGAATCCACGGTGCAGCCTAACATGGAGTACAGTTCCAGTCCAATCTCCTGATTTCAGGCAGGCGGTAACAGAATTAGAAGAAACCAGAAAAGGGCAGTAGAAGTACTCAGAAATGGTATGAGCAGAATCAAATGGGTTTAGAGCCTTCAGCTGGAAAAAGCGACAGCTGAAAAGTCATGTCTAATTTGATGTTCGCTTTTCCTTTTGGTGGTCCCCCTGAAATAAAGGAATACTTGTTTTTACTCACTTTTTGGAGAGTTAGCCCTTTTGGTGCTATCCCAAGCAATTATCAAATTCATACTGTATTAACAGAATATTCTGTCTCTGTCTATATTTCTCTGATCCTCAGTGAATGGTTTGTTAAAGCCAGTTCCTTTTTGGTCTTTACAGCTCCTTATCAGCTCCACCATGCTGGTTTCTGGCACACTTTGAGAGCAGCACCACTTAGGGCTGAACCCACCAGAGCTTTAAGAAATGTTCAGCAGATGCTATTGCTGCCCAGTGCCTGTGATGGCAATGGAGTAGCTGCATGGGTGCTGGCCGTCTGCCCTGGCTGAGCCACAGGTTTTGAAGGCCCCAGCAGAGCCTGGAAAGTGCCCCAAACTTCCAGCACAACATAAACAGAGATGGGACAGGCAGATCCAGATAGCAAAGCCCAAGAACATAGGAGATGCTTTTCAGGGAGAGCACGTGTACCTGGCCTCTTCCTCTGGTCCAGTCTCCTAAGCTCACAGACATTGGAAATGCTGTTCCTTTTATTATCTGTCAATAGAGGCATTGTTCACAAATCTTGTCTAATCCCTTTTTATGCCTGCTAATAGCCTGCTTTCCCAACCTCCTGTGGCAACAAATTCTGAAAGTTCATTACCCACTGTGCAAAGAAGTGCTCTTTAATTTCAGTAGTAACTATGTCTATGCTCCCAGTCCATAAGATACAAATTTAAACAAAATTTAGTTTGTCACTGTTGTGAGTATCCTCTTTTGGCCTAAATGTTTCTATGTGATATACACACAGTGAGTGATATGAAAATGAATGAAAATAAATATTAAGGCAAACAAGGCTCAGTTTCTTGCATTTTTCCAGGGGAAGGTGAGGAGTTGTTTAACCATTGCTACTACCTGGATAAGTGCATGCTTCTTCTCCACCTAAGTGAAAGCCCAGCTCTGAGATGGAAGCACATCCTTCCTCATAGGAAGGGGAGGCAAGGCTGGGTGCTGCAGCTGCCATGGTACAGCTGGTGGTCCTCCTGCAAACCTTGTTTGGGAACTTCTGCTTCTCCCATCTCCCAGCTCATCATGCCATCATTTCAACTAAGCTTTTTTCTCATGAGTCTGTGGGAGAGTGCCAAGCCAGGCTGCACACACAGAGAGTAAAGCAACCTGTGCCATGCTTAATCTACAGCTGTCATCCCTTAATTTATAAATTCCATGATGCTATCAAAATAAAGACTCTCAATTTTGTCTTGTAATATCTATTCTTTACCTGCCCAACCCTCTGTTGTTCAGGTAACCCTCCACCCACTTGCTCTTCCTCAAGCTCCTATGTTGCCTGTGGCTTGTGGTCAAAATATGGTTTAGGTAATTAGTCATGTCTTCACCCACCCTCCATCCTTCTTTTTTTTGTTATTACTATTTATTGGTTTTATTGTGGTAATGCCTAAGGATGCCAATTAGGAAACAGGATTTTGTAAAAAATCGTACCAGTTCTAAGCTGAAGAACTCACC
Source organism: Brachypodius melanocephalos (assembly GCA_013398615.1). Taxonomy (NCBI): domain Eukaryota; kingdom Metazoa; phylum Chordata; class Aves; order Passeriformes; family Pycnonotidae; genus Brachypodius; species Brachypodius melanocephalos. Next base: position 4,619,418 of record VZSR01001299.1, on the reverse strand, counting down.
ATCTGGGTTTTAGGCACTCCATGGGCAGTGAAGTGGGAGGGAGTCTGGGAACACAGTACAGCAGGATTAGATGTTTACACAGTGCAATAATAGAACTGGACAGCAAGTTACCTCTGCTAGTAGTCACCAGCAGGTTCTGTAGGGAAATAGAAAATTTCCCAGCCTCATCGGAACTACTTTCACCTGGGTATTTAACCAGAGATGAGTAACTTAGCATTGATTTCATCTGTAATGTGCTAGGGTTTGATGTTTGTCATTTAAATACATAAAGTAATTTTTTTCTATCTTATCCAGGGCAGATTGGCAAGGCTGCCCAGAGGATGCTGCCCTGTGACTGCTCACCATACAAATACAGGACTCCCATCATTCAGAACCTTCCAGAAGGCTGAACCAAAAATGGAAGTTATGGTGGTGAAGAGGGAAATGGGAAGAACAGAGGAAGGATGAGGATACTATTAGGAAGGACATCATGAAAAATCCATCATGCTGGGTAACTGTATCCTTAAGGCAAAATTTACGTTGTGCAACTGTGACACATTCAAGTCTGAACAGCTGGTTTTGGTGAGAGGCAGCAGAAATTAATTTCCCATGCAGTTTTTGTATTAATAATTCATCTCATTAAGGTGTGGTCTAATGGTGTTTGCACAGGCACAGGAGTCAGCCCTAATATTGTTTTTGACAACCATCCCTTCTACAGGCATCTGCAATTCACATGTCCTTCTTGCCTCAATTTCTCTGTATAAGAAAGGGAAAGAGCTGTACAAGCTTTGGTTAAGATCTGTGAAGAAGCTGGCTGCTACACTGTTATTGCTCTGTACTCTTTTGCAATAACATGAAGACAGAATAACATTCAGCTATCCTGATCATGTTGGGTTTATTTCAAAGGTTTAGTGAATCAGGCTCGAGGGCCAGGTTTAGAAGCACAAGATTCTGACCCTCAGGATTAAGTCCCTTGCAAAAACTATAGGACCTGGCTAACCCTGGGAGATATTTAACAACCCAAAGATGCAGTAAGGTCTTCTCCTGCTAAGACTTATTTTATTCTCCATACTGTTCTAGATTTTAATAGTATTATCATAAGTGATTGAACTAAATTACATTATTGTAAAGACTACTTCCTGGTATTTCCCCTCCTCATCTCCATTATTTAGATTCTTCCTTTAATACCTGAAGAGACTTCCAGTTGCCAGGGTGAACTTGCAGTTGCAAGATTTTACTGCAAAACGGGTGATCTCAACTTTCAGTTAACCAACAAATCCTCAAAACACAGTGACATAAAAAGCATGTTCATTCTTAGTGATATCCACTGATTTGAATCATGAATCTGTGTAAGATCACATAGTGGAGGTTTTCCCCAGAGATATGTTTAGCCCTGTTCTTTTTCATGTATTTCTTCTGTTCCAGCAGTACTGGTTCAGTGGGGATCTAATGTGTATTTGTGCTACATGGGATATAATACAATATGTATGTTTATATCAAAATATATATGACCCTGATATGACCATCTTAGTACAAACAGCAGTTATAGTAATACAAATCACAGCATTCCTTAGGCCCAGAAGAAAGATAAGTAAGTGTATGGATAAAAGCATATTTTTATTATATAACACAACCACTCTGGCCTACCAGGAGCAGAGGAAATGATACTGCTTTGTTAACAACAATATAGTTAACACAGTAAATTTTTTCTCAGTAAAAAGCATTTGTACATATTGAAATTTTCTTTCTTCATCAAGTGTAGGGGTTCTATCCCCACTGAATCCTCTGCTCAGCTTCAGATATGATCCTTTTATTATCTGCTTCTTTTCACTGTATTTTCTCCTGTACAGTTCATTCATTTTCTGTAAGGTAGATGGAAAACACCAACCTTTCTTCTCATTTCAGAGGTGCCTCATGCTGCTTTTCCTCTTATGCTGATCAGCTCCAGAAATAACCCTGCAGAGCCATTGCTTGGCTTTGATTCCAGAAATCCCTCTTCCTTCTCCACCCTGTCCTTTCTGGTTTCTCTACCTTCTTCTCTCCACAGACATCAGACTAAACCAGTCTGTTTCCTTTCCTTATCTGGTGTTATTCTGATTACATAAACATCACCTTGCACTCCTTTTTTCCTTCTCAACTTTGAGATTACTTCCCCCCATCTTGTTATGAGCCAAATGATAATTTCCTTCAGCAGCTTGCTTTCTTCTCCACAATTGTTGGAAGCAAAGGCTCCCCTGTTGCATATTTTACCCAGCCAGTTAAGAGTAGCTTAACACTTTTCTTTACTAATTGTTATTTAACCAAAAGTCTACTGAGTGACAGGAAGAAAATGGAAGGTATTTTAAACTGTTTTATAGACTTGACTACTTTCCAAGACCTGCAGTTTAAAATGAGAAGCCAGTCAGAGGAGAAAAAAACTACTTTCAGAAAGTTCTTAAAAATCAAGATGTAAGAGTTTTTAGAAGTTTAGTTTTGTTTGTAGCAAAGACCTTTCAAAAGATGACTATGGGAAACCATAAGGTTCATGTAAGCCCAAGGCATCAAGCAGAAAATACAAACAGAAGTTTCACTTCACCAAGTAGAAAGCTGGAAGCACTGTATAAATTAATGTTGAAGAGTTTAGTGTTTAAGAGAGAAAATGGAGTGATTATTGCTGGTGCATGAATGTTGCTGACATAATTTCCATCAGCAACAGCCCATGAAACTCAGTTGCATGAGAGTCCAGTTACCTTTCCTGTATCGGAAGGGAGTGGAATACAAGGAGTTGGGTCACACAGTTCATAGACAGACATGGACAAGCAAAAAGCTACAGAGAAAATCTGTGGACACATATGAGCCAAAATATCCCCATTTTTCGAATTATTGTATGAATGAATATGATATAAATTTTAGAATGTATACATTATATTCTATTTGCCTAATGTTTTGGTTTCATGGTGTGTCAAAAATCACTGAATAAACTGTGGCTTGTATGTGGCAAAGAAGAGTTTATTCAGTATATACATTCAAAAAAACAAGTCACTAATGAGATTCTATACTAGCTGATTATTTTGTTTGTGTTGTGAATTTGATAAAACAGCATGAACAATGTAGATTATGAGAAATAATGTCCTTCAATATTGTTCTTTTATACACTTGAATATTTCATGTTTTACTGTCTGTATCTGAAAGAATCTCTGCCTTCCATAATGGTGGGCAGATGCTCAGGTTAAGTGCTTAACTTGACAAAACCTAAGAATTTTTCTTGAGGACTTCTACAAGTCATGGCACAATTAATCTATTTGGCACAGATTAATCAGAAATCAGTGACTTATATATTATTGCCTGTCTCAATGAAACCAAGCCACCTCCATTGCTCAACAGAATCTCTTCTTCAAATTAAATGTTCAACAGGTCAAAGAAATAAGCAACTAACAAGTCAAATATTTGATTAAATTTGCTTATTTAGCATCAGTAATTTATCAGTTAAAATTTTGAAGTGGAAATAAAACTCTTCCATTTGAAGTGGTTTATTTCAATTAGATAATTTCAAAACCAACTGATACAGCATAGGCACAGCTGATACAACTTGTCTGCAAACATACATAGGTCAAAGCACAGGGCTCTGACTCCTGAGTGGGGTCTGCTTGGCTCATTCAGGTTGTGTGCAGCTCAACGATTTTAGGCAGCTTCTGAGGCTTACAGGAACTCTGTGGGCAGCTCGACCGTCTGTGCAGGGTGTCCTGTGTGTCAGGCAGAGCACTCACCCTTCCAAACACAGGTTTTTGTTTGGTTGCCCAGTGAATGAAGCTCATGGTGCTGAGTCATATGGCAGGAGAATGGAGGCAGTGAAAGTGTGACAGCCGTCACCCGGGACGGCTGCCAGGGAGGGATGAGGGGTGTTCCCAGCTGTCCTCCTCTAAGCACTGAGCAGGGACCAGAGCTGTAAACTCCCTCCCTGCTCCCCAGCCTTGCAGTTTGTCCCCCTTCTGTCTGCAGCTGATCAGGGAGTGACCAGAGGTGGTTGGTTCCTGTGGTGTTGTAGCCGTGAGGAGAGGGGACCTTTAGGAAAGCCTCATTCATTAGCTGTGAGATTGGACAAATCTGTAAACATTTACCAGCTAGCTTTTACCAGCAGATCTATATAAAGATAAACAAGACATTGGTAATTTAGCTGCATACTTAGACAATTAAAAAAAAGGGACCTATTGTGCCCTTAATTATTCAAGTTAATCCTTCAAGGCGATGAATAGGATGCTGGAGGGCACAGGTCATTCACATTATAAGAAATGAAAAGCAGATTTGATTTAAGTTTCCTGGTGCAGCCAAGTTAAAGTACAGCACTTTGCTTATTTACATTGGACAAGTAGGGAAAAACTAAAATAAAAGCTCATTTTGACAGAAGGGTTGTATGTTTTTTGGAAATGGGGAACACAGGAAAATCCTGCGCAGAAACAGGATCTATGTCTTTTTCCTGCTTTACATCTGAATGGACACAAATCAGGCAATTTGCATGAAACATGGTAAGAAGCTAAACATCACTTGCTACATTGATTTCAGAAGAGTCTGGAATTGGAGTGAAATATCCAAGATAGAAAATATTTGGGTAATATCACAGGACTGAAATAACCATAACTTAGAATAGAATAATTTTACTTATAGCACCAAAATTGTTTAATACCAATGTGGATTTAAAAAATCTTTGTTATTAAGGTCTGAAATCTGCAGATTTATATATATGACACTAAGCTCAGGAGAACTTCTACCAGACTTTTTGATCTGCTAACTTCTTTTTCAGTATGGAAGAGAGAGGGCTGGATGACACCAAGCTGAAGCAAATGTCTAATAGCCACACAATAGCCAGAGAAAAATGGCCCTGGAAAGGTCTAGAGTATGGTTCTGAGTCTGAGCATCCTGCAGCTGTTACTCCCTGCTGGGTTTTCAGCACAGTTCACATGGCAAACCGGAGACACTGACTCAGCAGGATTTTACGGGCATGGGCAATGTGATGTGGATGAGCTTTGCTGGACTGGAGCCCATCCAGCAAAAGATGCTGGGTGAAACAAATGCCGGAAGATACTGCCAAGGTATAAAATTTGGCTTGAGTATACTTATTACATTAACCATGTAACTGTGCCAGCGGGGGAAAAAAATGCATTGGATACTTCTGGATAAGTTTTGGATTTGTAAATCCGGTGTACATAAATTGTCAGAAATGGATTCCACTCACTGTGGGTGGGCTGCAGGTATTTTTAAAGAGCTCAGTACAATACCCACAGATGCATGACACAGTCACGAGTGTTCAGACCCCTCTAGATGGAAATGCCCTGAACTATGAAACTCCTATCACTTTCATTTTGGGGCTGTTTGGTATGAATGCCAACACAAATCACCTGTAGGAGCTTTTCCTTATCTGCTATCTTGCCCATCCCATAAAATATCATGGCAAAATGAGAAAAAAAGGCATCTGGCCTATGGCATCAAATACAGAATAATGAGCTGTGAAGCCCAGGGAAATGTAGTCTTTGTTCTGCTCATACCAGATTCCCTCAATGATTTCATACTGAACTATCTGTGCCTCCATTTTTCTGCCTTTTGGATAAATATTATCTCAGTTTACCTCAGCAATATGGTATGTAGCTTAAGTTTCCCATATTTTCAAATGTTGTTGGGGCTTTGAATGCTGGTGCTGTGTAATTCAGAAGAAAGGAGACCATCTTTTTCTATAGCAACTTCCATGTGGGCCATTTTCTAGAAACAATCCAATTTCTTAGTAAGTAGAGAAAAATAGAAAAGTTAGAGAAAATAACTCTGAGAAACATGCAGAGCAACAATAACACAGTGGATTCCTGCTGAGAAGGAGAGACTTTTGAAAGATTCAGGGCTATGGCTAAAGGCCCCATCCGGCTGGGAGACCTCACCTGCCTATCTTTGAAAGAGGCTGGGGCCTAGGCATGATCAACCTTCACTATCAGAAGCAAAACAACTAGAACTGCAAGATTTTTAGCATATCATTACGAATTCAAACCCGGGCCTATTCTGATGGAAAATCTTCCTTAGGAATGTGAATTGTTTTGGGCAAAATAATCAGGCTTCTTTCCTGGCAGGGATACTATTTGCATCAAAAATTAGTGTCATCCGCCCACTCAGTTTCCAGCTCAAAGCCAGGCATTTCATTAGCGAAGTGAGAACAGAGATGCTTGGCTGGAGCAGCTTCGGCAAACAATCCTGCCAGTACCGCCAGAAAGGTGGGAGAACTGCGTGCTCCCGTGGGCACAAGGGTCAGGAGGACTGAGGGCCAGATGAGAAATGAGGACATCTCATTCCTGCCTGGGAAAGGGAAATACATGCAAGGGCAAACGACCCAGCCTAGACAGTGGGATAAACCCCTCTTTCCCAGGAGGGTGGTCTTGCAAGCTGCTTGCAGAGCCCTTGTGCCTTGCGTGTGCAAGAGCCGTGTGTGCTGATAGCGCGAGTGGAGAGGTGCGTGAGGGCGAGCTGTGCCTGTGGAGCTCGGCGTGTCAGCGCCACACGTGTGCCCGTGTGGGCCAGGGGAAGGGGCACCTGCGAGTCAGGGGAAAGGGCATCTGTGAGCCAGGGGAAGGGGCACCTGCGAGCCAGGGGATGGGGCACGTGTGAGCCAGGGGAAGGGGCACCTGCGAGCCAGGGAAGGGGCAGCTCGAAGGCGCCACAGCTGCCAGCGCACAGTGCGGGGGCAGAGCGTGTGCTGAGCCTCGGTGGGCGAACAGGCGTGCGGAGAGAGCTGTGTGTGCACGGGAGCGAGCACCGAGCGTGTGCGTGTGAAAAGGCAAACGCGAGCAGCGTGTGTCCACATAGCGAACAGGTGTGCGTGGAGAGACGGCGCGCAGGGTGTGTGTGGGGGTGTGTGAAGGGGCCGTAGAGAAGGCGGTGTCCCCGTGTGTGTGTGCCGAGAGCACAGTGCCGCGCACCCTCCGTCTCCCGTGCCGGCGGCTGCCCGGGGCGGGGCCGTGACGCACTGCGGCTGCAGCGGGCGGAGGCGCCGGGCCCGGCGGGGCGGGGGCCGCTGACCAGGGCTGCGCTCGGCCCGCCGGGGACTGACTGACTGACAGCGCTCCCCGCCCAGGCGCTGGAAGGGCCGGGCCGGAGCGGGGCGGGCGGGAGGAGGAGAAGGAGGAGCGGTGCGAACCTCCCTGCCCTGCCGCGGCTGCTACCTATTCATTCAGTCACCTAAAATGGCTGGAGAGAGGATGTTTCGGAGCAGGAGGAGGAGGTGAGGGGGGAGCCGCAGCAGTGCCCCCACCTCCTCCGCGGCCCGGCGGAGCCCCCGGCGAGGCTGTGGCCGCTCCTGGCCCGCAGCACCATGTCGGCCGGCCCGGACGAGAGCTCGGTGCGGGTGGCGGTCAGGTAAGCGGCGGCTGCTGCGGGCCGGGTGCGGGCGGCGGGGCCGCGGCGCTTTCCCAGCGCCCACCCGCCCGGGGACAGCAGGCAGGCACATCTTCCCTGCAGAGACGGGGTCGTCTCTCCTCGCCGCCTGCGGAGCCTCTTTTTCCTTACAGCAGTAGGAAATAGCCAAAGGAGAGGGGAAAACCCCCACCATTCTGAGGTCTTTCTCAGTCGTTTCTCTCTAATTTTGAGCAGTGACCCTAAAAATACTCCAACTAATTATAGCCCGGTGCTGCTAGTGCTTACTCATGGGAGCAGAGCAGCCCCTGGACTGTGGCGATGCATCACGGAGCTTTACGAGAGTGGATCCTGGCACACGGGTATTTTTAGAAAGATAAAGGCTTTTATCCCGCGGAGGCTGTGTCTAACCTCACATGCCAGAGGGATGGACTCCCATAAGGCTGCTCACAGTACATGGGAATTAGATGTATGTAGAAGTCATGATGGGAGGGGAGCTTAAATAATTTTAAAACATCAGTTAATTCAAATTGCTCTTTAATCAGAGATAAAAATCTGCTGTTCATCAGTGAGCTCCTATCTCTTCTCGGTTTTCTATGTGAAAATACTATTTTATTGTTTGAAGTGCTTCCAGTTTAGCCCGTGGATGCTTCAGTTTTCAAGATGTCTTTACATGATTGAAGCATGAGGAGAAATACACATATGTGTGCATTTATCTATGTCTGTTTATGTATCTGTTGGTCAATATTTGGGGTTTAATTGTGATAACTGTTAGATGATTTATTTCTTTACTTTAAAGAAGTTTCTGGCACACTTGGAGTATTACAACACAAGAAATCAGACCTTAGGGGAAGGTCTGTTTTTTTTCAGTGGGTCCTTGGACAGTTTTGCCTTAGAGAATTCAAAGGTTGTTCAGGAAGATGAAGAGGGTGATTTCTGAGGTTTTTTTGTTTTCTCTGAAGGCTGTAGAAATAAGCGATGTTACTGCGTGCTGGTGTTGGTGCATGGTGTAGGGGGAACGGTGCAATAACATTTTCAGTAAACAGAGAAGCACCACCCCTGCATGGCAACATGGGGTGTGTGCTGCAGTTGTTCATTAAAGTCTGATTGCAGCAACATTTTCTGTTGGGAGAGATGCTTTTGTGGGTGCTGTTGAAGCATTTTTCACATAATGTTCAGGGAAGTACTATTCTAAAGCATAATTAGGCTGTATTTTTAAAAAGGAAAATATGAGATAGGTGTGATCATAAAAATAGGGTGTGTTACAGGTTTACAGACTGCTCTCATTTCATTTGAAGAAAATATTAAATATGTACTGAGCCAAAACAAATAGTCATGTGGAAGTTAATTTACAAATACAGAGGTTTGTTGCAGCTTGGAATTAAATAAAAAAAACCTGCTGGTAGAAAGAAATACGTTTATGATTGTAGGTGTGTGATGAATAGATTAGGAGTAATACATGGTAAAGAATTTGTAGAAGTAAATTAAAGTCACCCAGATGTAGTTCTTGACAACAAATCCCTAATGTTATAAGGTATATTTCTGCAGTATAATAGCCTAACTAACATTTTGTGCCTGAGTGCAGTTCACTAATAATGAAGGATTGAATTTTTCCTCCTGTCTGCTTTCTTCCTTTTGGCAAATTAACTATTCATCCACAAGATTCCCCCCTCTCTGTTTAGCATTAATGAACAAAAGCATGCACAATAATTGTTTTTGCACCAGTAGCTCCTTGTAGATGGTTTTCTTTTATTTCTGATTGTGTATTTTGTGCAGTCCTGTAAGTCAACTGATTTTGAATCTCAGTGTGTATTGGTGCCATGCTGTACCATGCCTTATGAGTATTACATTATGTTTACTTGTTGGTTTTGCTCTTCAGCTCTTTTTGGCAACTTGAGCTTAGTTCAGTGATGATCTCCACAGTTGTGATGAATCAGTCGTTGTGTTTTGTATGTATGTTTCTGAACAAGGCTTGCTCTACAGCTTTTAGTTTGCAGCCCCCGTGGTTGCAAGATATACTGTAAAGGCATGAATTTGCTTAGACTTTAAACATAGGTTACAGAATAGACATCACTGAAATTGTTTAGCAAATTGTTTTTCCAGAACCTGGTTGTCTCACCTAATTGTATCCAGCAGGAATGAAAAATACTTCTTTCTTTCCAATTAGCACCAGCTTTAAGCTATCATCTTGTATGCTAATTGCTCCCCATTTTCTTCAGTGTAATAATGGGTTTGTGACTGATGAGCTCCAGTTTAGTGAAGCATGAAAGCTGAAAATAATTTGGCAGATAATTCAGTAACTAATGTTAAATTCCCCAATTAAGAAAACATTTTTCTTTAGTCACCCACCACTGAAAGACTTGAGGACTTTTTGGATGATGGTGTGCAACTTTGGCAAAGAGCTTTGCTTTCTGTGTGACTGTGTGTCTGTTTTCAGATAGAGAGTTCCTGTGATAGAAAACAGTCATCTGATTAGACAGGTTTCTTTTAAATGTGAAAAACTATCATTTTTGTAAGTCTAAAATTTCTGCCTTGCTTTTTAAAGTGTCTTTTCAACATATGAAGACTAACTTTTGACAAGAAGGCTATGAAATGTTATCAGCATCGTAGGCAATCGTTTCAAGTTCACAAAAGGATGTAGATTAGAGTTAGTAATTCTTGTCTTTTGCCACTTTAGTGGTGTCCATTGGCATAATACAGTGTGTAGGCTTCTGGCATGTTTAGTAGGTGTTGTTCTCACCTAAGGATTAGATCAACAGCCAGTTAGGTCTGTTACTGCACTTCAGAGCTGTTGTATGACCCATGGAAGGGGCTGGATGGGGTCACTGCACTCAGAAGTGTGCAGTTACTTTTACCCTTTTACCAGCCAGACCTGAGCTGGGTTGCAGGAATTCAAATGGCTCCAACAGTGCTTGTCCTTGCTCCATGTGGCTTGGGGCCATGCTGTTAGCACGTTCTAGCAGTGGTGATCTAAGAAGACAAAGTTGCATTTTTGGATACATGTTAAACAAAGGAACTTGGGGAGAACTCTAATGTTTGGATAGGTCTAACCAGAAGTCTTGTGTGTGGAGGACTGTACTTGATAAAGCATGGAAGTGTGTCTATTATGTCTTCTCCATAACAGGATCCAAATAACAATGTAGAACATCGAAAGAAATTTCTGTCTTCTAGCACTTCAAAGGTGAAAGATGGCCTTGATCCACTCTGAGTCAGTGGAGACTCTGGACACATAGATGATAAGCTTCAGTGTTGATTTGTTAGAGATGCTGTATCAAAACAGAAGAAGACATAAGTACAGTGTGAAAAGATGAACTGCTGTACAAGCTGACTAGTAGTCAAGAGATGATGATCACTCCATCATGCTTGGGTGACACATCAGGTGGAGTGGACAATAAAAGAACATGAAAGAACATACCACTTGGTGAAGCTGAAGAGCTTTAGCATTGAGCATGTTCTTGTGAAAGATGGAGCCCAACTGAAACTGTGTTAATGGGCAGATCACAAAGAAGCTTCAGGGGATGGTGTTTTATAATCAGGCATGTTTAATATCTGTAAAGAACAGAGTGAAAGTTTCCACTTTCAACCATCCTAGGTATGTCTGTGTCTATCTGCCTTCTTCCCTGCTTTGGCAAAAGTGCCTCCCTGGTACTGCTTCATCTCCTGTGATTGACATCTACTTTGTTTCATCCCTCAAGTGAAGAACAGGAGTGTTGTTACTCTCCTCCTCAGGTGTGTAGAGAGCCTCTGGGATCTGGGCACCCAGTTCTACCTTAAGATGACTAAAAATTTCCTTTTCATACCCACCCTGGGTGTTTGCAATATGTTGTGGTGCTGCTTCACAATGTTGATGTTTGTCAAGTATGGAAACTGTGTGCAGAATGCAATGGATCTACTGGTAAACATTTTTAGTAACAGTACAAGTAATAAGTGGAGCTGATGAATTAAAACCACACAGCTTCTGTTTCTGGTTTTCCAAAAGGGAGATGAAATATGCTGGAAGAACACATTGGTTAGTAATTCAGGTTAGTGGAGATTAGAGATTTTTACAACTAAAGCTTAGTGTGGCATGGTGTTAGGATACACTGTTGACTTTTGATTTGGCAAGCGGGATGTGTTCATCGGTTGCAACTTTATGCAATTCTTTTCATACCCCCAGTTTTTGAACTGTGTGATCAGTTGGTTGTCTTATGTAGGGTTTTTTTTTTCTACTTCACTAGTTTTTGTGGTTGTTTGTGTTTTTTTTCTCCCCATATGGAATCTGTGTTTGTTGTCATGCCTGCCTCTAGCTTTTCACATTTTTTCATTCTTCTTTTTAAGCACTTTCTTTTTAAGCTTTTATGGTGAGGTTGTTTTCCTCTGTGCTAGATCCAGCTACTGTTAGATACACTAGGAAAGAAGGAACTGAATGAAAGGAACCTGTCTTTTTTAGACAGGTGTGTTTTGAAGCACTTTCATAGCAGCGGAGATGGATTTTCTTTCTTGGGCTGCTGTTGTGCAGACAGTTACAGGTGTCTTTAAGCTTCCCACCATGAATAGATCTTCAGATGCCAGATGAATGGACATGTATCCTGTGGTATGTATTATAAGCTCTGGAGATACTCATTTCATGCTTCCCATACATTGCTAAGCATTCTCATAAATCATTCTGTAACTAGATAAGCAACAACAATAGACTACAGTACTATCCATTGGTTCCTTAAAGTGAACCAAACTTTTAATTTTAATAGACAGTAATTATTACTCATCTCTAATCATCTGTTGTAGCTGTTGTAAAAGTTTAAAATATGTAGTTGTGTTAATGAAGTTCAGCAGTCGGTAAGAACACAAGAATGCCCCACCTAATGAAAGAGAAATTATCAACAGCATTAAACAGCAAGGTGTTGGGAAATAACTCTTCTGCTCGAAGTCTGTTAATGGAAAGCTACAAAAGAAATCTTGTTTAGGAAAGTTCCCGTTGCATATCTTTTTGTTAGTTTTGATGTTTTTCTTTGCTCTCTGACTTAAACAAACATCCCCTTGTCCTTCTCTGAAACTTTACCCTGCTGGTATGTTTCACATTTTAGCTGAAGAAAAGACACGGCACCATCTGCTGCTGAATTAATTCTGGTTTCATAATATCTGACTTGATCATCCGTTACTGATATTGCTTGGGGCAGGCTGAAGTCTGTGATCTTGCTTTCTAGGAAATAAACTTCCCTTTTCGCCACTCGTGTTGTAAATACAAACTCATTCTTGGGTGGAGGGGAAAGGAATCCTACTTGGACCTTTCCCTTAATGCTGTGTTTTCCCTGCCAAAAGATGGATATCTTGAATTTAGGAAGAAAAAAAGCAGTGAGTGGTGTACCTCAGCAGTCTGCTCATGCTTTTTGGATGAATTATATTTTTAACTTGTCACTTCCCAAAGTTTGTAGAAGACTTGGGAGTTTACTTTGCTTTGAAAAATCATTGAGTTTGTCACTAATTTCCATTTAATGGTGTTTTCTTTACTACTTGTGATCTGTTGGCCTAGACATTCCTTTATTACTGAACTCAGCGCTTCACATTGTCATGTTTACTGTGTGACATCTGTAAATTCTTCTGTAGCAGTAAAATGACCCTTGTGCATGGGATCAAGAGAGTCCTGCTCCCTCCCTCTGCTTTCCCTTGATTTGCTTTAAGCCTTTTATACATTGCCCTTGCTGCCCACTCAGAGCTGGCTGTTAGAATTCTTGCTTTCATGTTCTGTTGCCTGACTACTGCTGGTGAAATCAAGCAACTTTAGGTGCTTTTTTATTTTAAGGAAAATACAGCAGAATATTAAATATCTGTGTTGGCTAGAGAATTTTTTTGTTATGCTAATATTATTTCCATGTAAAATGCTTTTAAGAAGTGTGATTTGAACTGGTGAACAAGAAAGTTTAATTAGAAATCAAACCAGATCTGAACAAGTCTAGCAGGAGTAACTGCACGAGCTGTGCCTTTTTATTGTGCTCTCTTTCTCTTCTCTTGAATAGTTTTAGATCTTTGTTCATTTTCTTCCTATTCTTTCTTGTGGGATGGTGGGTTTTTTTGGGGGGGGGATTGTTTGATTTTTTTTGTTGTTGTTGTTTTGTGTTAATTTCCACTTTTCCTTAGTGAAATATATCCCCTCCAGTGTAAGGGGAGAAATGCTCCCTTATTCTTCAAAAATGGTCTTGTTTTATGTGTTTATTATGGCAACAAGATACAAATGGAGAATATTGAAAAGATAAAGTTAGTGTCACAGTGAGTTTGTTGCATAGAGAAACAAAACATTCAAAATGTATTCTAAAATGTGAAAACCTGCTGATTCAGAGCTTATGATTGATTAGCATAAAATATTTCCTGAATAGAATCTGAATGGAAATAAAGAGCGAGAAGCGAGTACCATCTGTTCCTTTATTCTAGTAGTATCCTCAGCAGATTTGGTAGAGTTGGCCACTGCTGGAATAATTATTTTTCTGTGTAGAGAATTTTTTTTTCTTTAAATCAGTTGACAAATGCCGATTGGGACAATGCACCCTTTAACCATCTTTACATCTGTAAGTCTACCTAACAAAAATGGATTACTTATCCCTTGAGCCTGTTTGCTTTGGAGCTTCAACACAGAAAGCTGAGAGCAACATGACCTTAGTAAAAGGTTGTGATTGTTCTACTATACAAGGCAATTTATACGCATTCAGATTGAATAGTGCTCTTCCATTGTTGAGTTTAAAAATGGACTAAAGGATTTGTTGTCTAGGTAAATTAGTGTCTCACTGTTGGCTGTTGCATTTATGCTGCAATAGGAACTCTGCACTGTGCAGTTGGTTAGCACATAACTGTCTCTTTGCAGGACATTTTATATTTAATGTAATCTTTCCATGCTAATTCTCAAATCCTCCAAGTTTCTTGAAATGCTTCCTCTTGGATATTGTAGCTTTGAAGGATACTTATTTTCCTTTTCCTTTACGTTCAGCATAACTGATCCTGTAAAAGCATGAGTAAATCAGTATTTTCAAGGTAATAGTTAAAGGACTGTAGCATGCCGTAGCATTACCAGTTCAACTACCAGAGCTGAACACATGGAGTGTTATCAATAACAGGACTAGACAGAAAATGTTTCCCTTTTGTGAGACATCTCAAAGTCTGACACTTTGTCTTTTCTGCTGTGTTCTCTTTTGATAATAGAAGAGTTTGATCAAACAGTTTTCTCTGTTTACTGGGTCTAATCTCATCTGCGGCCTTGAAAAAAGGTATTCCACATCTTAAGTCAATTCTCCAACCTCGTGGTTATTATCTTTAGGCTGTGTGTTTTTTCAATGAGCCGTTTTTTTCTTCCATTTCGAATTGTAAGTTATACTTTGCTTAATACTGCTAAAACAAATTTAAGGTGACATATTAAGCTGGAAAGCTGCATAGCTGTGAAGTACTAATGTCAGTCAGGAAACTTTTTTAAATACAGGACTTGTTAGCAATGTTATTTAAGAAGTTCTGCAAATCATCGATAATAGGCTAAAAAACGAAAGAAGAGTTTATCTTGTAGAAATGTATTGCAATTGATGAAATACAGTCTTGTGTAATTTTGGGATAACTAGTGGGTTTGCTACGAAATTTCTCATGTATAGTAAAACCTCTAATATTGCACAAAAAGTAGAAAGTGACGTATCTGGGTTCTTTTAAGTATTACCACGTTGTGTGTAAGACGTCTTGGAATAAAGTAATAGAAAGGTAGACTGACTTAAGATATGTGTGTATATATTTTATTCAAAGTACTTACCTAATTAACTTTGTTTTTCAAAGTCATTAATCCTTAGAATTTGTTTTGTTGGACATTTTTCCCTTTAAGCATGGGACTAACTGGGAGATGAGTCCAGAGACCATTTGTGTCATTTTGAGTAGCTCATTACCCCAGAGTCTTAGAGTTGCTAATCACTGTCTCAGTAGTGTTGATTACCAGCTGCAGCAGTGCTTCTGTCTTAGTTTCTGATTGATTCTTTCATAGGACACCATCCCTGTGTGAGAATATGAGAGGGGTATCAGTGTAGATAGTAAGCTTTTGTCTTTTTCTTAATATTCTTTTCCTGGTTTTCCTTCCCCATGCTCCCCTGGCACTTTGTTTATTGTTATCTTAGGATTATGTTGTAAGATCCTCAGGCCAAAGATGTAGCTTCAAAGTAAACACGATATAAATAATACATGATGTAATATCATGAGAAAACCAACTCTGCTAAAACACTTGAGTTAGTCATTACCTTCTATGAAAAGTCTTACAATTAAAGATTCTATATATGGCTTTGTTTCTCCCTCTCTCCTTTGCTCATTTCTGTGAAGAGTAAAATAAAAAATTATGCCTGTACTGGACACTTTGATCTGGAGGAAGTAGCTGACTACTCTTTTTTTTTTTTTTTTTTTAACCTGCTAAGCAAACCATGCATTGCTTTAGTTGTCACTCTGCATAAGTTGTCCAGGTAAGGTTTATTTCGCTCCCTAGTCTCAAATGCATTCTTTTTGAAGTCTGATCTTTAATTTTAAGTACATGTGAAATCATTTTTAGATTCTGTCTCTGTAATGTGAAGCCTTTGAATTTTTCAGTAAAATTATTATCTATACCTATTATTTTGCAGACTATAGATGTTGATATCATCTAAACATCTGTATTTTCTTTTTTTAGCTAAAATTATATAACGCATGTGAATTACTGGTGTATTTGAGAAAGGCTGATGTGTTTGTGAGCAAGCTGTTCTAAGTGCATTAAAGATCAGAAAAATATTTTTATGTTGGGTTAAGGATGACTAAGTATCTGAATGCATATTTTCTAGAGGTGATTAAAATGAGGATTCTATTTGTAAGTGTTTGAAGAGGCTGTAGATCAGAGGGAAGACCACCTGTTCAATCTATATCACTGAGGGTGCAGCTTATGCTTCTGTCTAATCTGATCAGTCAGCCCATCACTCAGGAACAATAAAATGGCCATTCTGATCTTTACAAGGAGAACTCTGAGGTCAGCAAAAGTGGATTGGTGCTCACTAAGCTCTAAAAATTAGATGAGCGATAGGACTGAATTGGTATTTGCCAGTAAACTGTTGGACAGTTAAGCATTAGTATATTTAAATGTTTTTTTTTTTCTTTTTTGTACTCCCAAAGAAGTTTGAATTTGTTTGAATTGGGGTTGAATTGAATTTGCTGTTGGGGAGTCTTCGTGTGTTTGGGGTTTTTAAACCTTTGTTTGATTCGTTCAGTTTTTTTGGTTTTTGCATGTCTTTTTCTTTGTTTGCTCTCTTTATTTCTTTGTCTTCCTCACACAGTCTTCAAAGTGATCTACATTGGCTGGTCAACCCACTATCTTGCCTCTGCATTTTAAAATGTAGCTGTAGATCTGTTTCATTATTGTTGTTAGCAAGGCTTGTAGGAACAGATGGACTTTTCATTGTTCTCTAAATGTCAACAAGTATAGCCCTGGTAGGCCCTGAAGAGGAATCTTAGGCTTGTCAAGGTTGTAAAGGACTTCCAAGAAACATTGTGCAGCCGAGAGCTTCAAATGAAACTGCTTTGTTCTGTGTTTGCAGCCCCAAAACCAGGGCTGTCCCATGCCAGCTGGCCCATGCTTCTGTCGATTTCAAACTCTCACGACTGCTGAGTGTGGAAATGCCTCTTTGGGAAGAGGGAACTTGCATAGAATGCTGTTGACCTACATCTTGGAAGATATTTGATTAAAAACAAAGAGCTGATGCACTCTTTGCTGTTGCTGTAGGCAAATGTTAAAGCGATGTACACATTATTCATAAGCATGGAACAGCAGTGTTGTAGCAAAAGGAGAAACTCAGTGTACACAGAAACTGGAGTCTTTATGAAGGCAAAGAAATCTGGTTTTTGTTCAGTACTGCTGATGTCTAGTGGTAGATATCTATTGGGTTTTGGGTCCTGCTACTCATGAAAAATGTGGACTGACTAAGAGGAATTGAAAAGAGGAGGGAAAGGGCTCTTTGTCTAGAAAACATGACTGGTTGCATATCAGATATGAGGAGTGAAGATTTGTAAGAGACACATCCTGAAATACCAAGAATCAAGTACAGAGTGGAAGGGAAATGCTCTTCATGTTCAAGGTGATAAAGCATAGTAGATTCAAATTTCAGTGTAAAAAGTAAAAGAGAGGAGAAAATATTTTTGCATGGTAAAGATGGATATTGTGGAGTGAACAGACAAGGGAGGGAAATGTACCTGTTCTTTGTCTATGGAGATGTGAAATTGTCCATACAGGAAACTCTTCAAAACAGTTCAGACTGGTAACTGCCAGGAAGATTTTGGATTAATTGATAGTACTTTGGTCCAGAAAGGTAGAGTGGGTGAATAAACTCTGGCATTCCCAGTTTTTTTTCCACCCCAATTGTAATTCTGTGAAGCTGCATGTAGGGTGCCAGGGCCTGAATTCAGCACAATTGAATGATCCCATTCAAGTGTCAGAATGTGTTCACAGAGGTGTGACAATGTCCACATGAACAGTAAACCCTTACTGATTTGGAAGAGTAAGCTTAGATTAATCTGAGTTTGAAGGTCATCTGATCCAGCAAAGCAGTGTCAAAACTAAATTCAGGTGAGGTTTTGCAAGGGCCTGCCTAAAGTTAGGTCTAGGAAAATCTCTGAGATAGGGACTCATCAGTGTCTCTGGGCCACCAGTACTTGACTGTTCCAATTTTTGATGGTTAGATGTCTTCCTTATGCCACGCTGGGAAATGTCTTGCTTTGTTTCATGACCAGTGCCTCTTGCCTTCCCAGCGTGAGCCTCAGAAAGGAGCTTGGGCCTTTTGTCTTTGTAATCTCCTCTTCTGCACTCAAAGAGGGGCAACAAGGCCTGGAAGCCAAAAAGATACTGAAGAGCTTTGTGCCTATGATCTGTTGGAAAGGTGAGATGTGGGGGTCACCTTCAGCAAAGGGGGTGCAGCCTCTTCTCCAGCTATGTTCTGAATATGGTAGAGCAGTTCTTGGGGACTGACAGTCATCCAGTGGTGCTGGTGATAGGGCTGCTATTAGAAGATAATGTGTTGTAAGCATACACAGGGTGAAGTACTGGAGGCTTTTGTTGTTTGTTTGCATGGTTTCTATACTCTTTCTGTGTGAAATCTATTCATTCTCCTCATATGACCCACTCCTACCTGTTTTGAAGACTATTTCATGGTAAATGCAATATTGCAGCTCTGAAAGCATTTGGAGTGTGATTCAGTTTGAGCTAACAGTCTTTTTTTTCCCCAGCAGGAATATGTGCTGCTGACCTGTCTGCATTTTCTCAGCCACAGTTTAAGCTTACTCATTATTTTGACTGAGCTGACTGATGGGAATAATTACCCTCCATCATTGTTTAATGTTTCTTTGCTTTTCAGATGTGCTTTCCTCAGCCATTTCATAGAATAATCTCTTTTCCTGTCCTGTACTGTGAACTACAGTTCATGTTTCATTCTTTCAGTTCTTCTGGCTTGTTGAGACAGTATCTTCTCTATGGCACAAAGAAATGTGTACAATGGTCAGTGGTTTATCACATGAAGCATGTGATACTCTTGTGAACACAACCCAAAGCATTGATTACCTTGGAGTGGTTTCTTATGACTCTTTGGAAATTAATTATAATTTGTGCATTGTCAGGTTTTGTCTTGTGTATGAAAAATGGATTTTTAACTTGATTTATTTATTTAGATTTGTGTATTCATAAAATGCATGTGTATCACTGGGCAAAGTTCACATTCAGTTTGGTTTGTATTGCTGGATATCTGCCTAGTATGTGTAAGAGTTGTCTGGTTGAAGTTCAATCTGTTTAAAACAGAGGAATGTATTGGTAGACTGAATAAAATGCTTCAAAGCTCATATCTGTGTCTCTTGAATTTATATGCTTTTGATTTCTCAGATTGTAGCTAGGAAATGCTACTGACTTCCAAATTTTATCAGATATGTCAAAGAAATATGACTAATTGTAGTCTAGCTGGGCAACTATAGCTGTTCCTTTTATATGTGCATTCTATAATTTATACATGTAGTTTTCACCTTAAGAAAACTTCCTTTGTTCAAGGCTGTTTGTCCAGGGAATATCCAGTGGGACAGGATGGTTGTCATGTACTGCACTGCTGTAGTGATGGTTGCTCTCCTGTTTTGCCACTTCCTTGGTGTAGAGGGGATGGTCACTCCAGCAAAGCAGATGTATGTGAGGTACTCTCCTTTGCTCACAAGTAACTTCAATTGGCATCATGTTATTTTTCCATTCTCATAATAAAAAATAAAATGTAGGTGATACTTTTGTGTTCAAGGGGTCTCTCTGCTGCAGCTGTTGCCAGCTCTGGGAATCCTCTGGATATACCCTGCCTGCATGTCAGGGTGGGTGATGCTGTAGACCTTTTATGGGCCCTTGCTTAGGTGCCAGACTGAGCTAATGCGTGGTTAGGGGACACTGGCCACTTCACTTCCAAGACTGGAAATAATTAAATAATCTGTGTGACTTGTTTTAGGTATTTTTCTTCAGTACAGGGTTAAGATACACAGAGTTGGAGGTCCACTGCTGTTTATAGGGTCAGCTCTCGTGTTAGAGTAACAATGAACCCATCTTCTGAGTATTCATTCAGTGCTGAGGAGACTCCTATTGATTACTGATCTAGGTACGATTGGAGCACAGAGTTATGACATATCTTCAGTGACTTTGGAAAAAGCTGGGAAGTTTTGTTTCCTAAAGAAATGGACATTCAAAGCTCTCCCTTTAGTCCTCCACAGGTGGATAGGGATGCCAAGATGGCGCCAAACCGTGGACTTTCCAGTTTCATTGTGAAGTTGAAAGGTTCAAAGGCAGCCAGAAATTGTTTCATCTAAAGCATGAGTCTTTCTGGATATCCTTGTTATGTGCCATTGCATATTTGACTTGCTCAGTTCAGTGTGCTTGTGGCTGATGCAAAAATCAGAGGAGAGCTACAGATTACGCAAGAAGCTCTCTTGTGGGATGTAGGGCTTTTTGTTTTAAAAAGGAAAAGTTGGGGGGTTTTTTTGCCTACCTTTTTCACACTTGAGTCTTGGTCTAGTTAGTTTAAATTGTTAGCTAAGGTAGGTAACAAAGGACTACACATACCAGATTTCATTGTGGTATGGATTTTTTTTTTATTTGTTTGTTGGTTTTTTGGCTAGAGATACTGAAGTAGTTTCTACTTTGTCAGCAATTCTTAGGTGGAGTGTCACTGTTGGACTATTTTTCAGCTGCTGAGTCTTTGTGTTGCTCCATTTTTGCTGCTGTTGCAAGACCCCTCTGCCAACACCACTGCTGCAGATCAGAGATAAACAACTTAATGCATTGCAATGGCTGCCAGGGAGCAGAGGGCTGAAGTGTTGTTTCTCTGAACTGAAAACTCTGATACCTTGAGATTAGGATGGTAGTATAGGAAAGACACAAAAGATTGTATAAATTTTTGTCCATTCTGATATTTAATGACATACTGTATATCACCAGTCAACTGGATTTGATTGAGAATTGAATTTTGTGTTCTGTTAAAAACATGATTGCATTTGAAGTAAAACCAAGTCCTGACCTCAGATGCTGAGTCAAAGAAATCCTCTCCTTTCATTTATGATAGGTAATCCTGCTTTCTATATCTTTCTCACAGTTTCAATTTATCTTGTTCTCATTTTTCAGCCACTGATCCTTAATTCAGTGGTCTAGAAGTGGTAAACTCTAATGGTAAGTAGAGTTGGGAAATAAGCTATTTGTAGTTTTCTATGCCTTGCTAATTATTCATATGATAGAGCTTATGTAAGGGCTGCATTACAGTTGCACTTGATTTGATGACAGAGTTCTGTATTTCTGTGTAAACAAAAGTCAAGTGATAAGGCATGAGCAGTCAAAGTCTATAGTTGAAGCCAGGGAGAAAACAAACTTTTCTGGGAGGATCTTAAGGTCATAGTATCTGCTTAGCTGTCATGTTTCTTGAAAACAACAACAACAACAAACCCACAAGCAAACAATAACAAAAAACCTTGATAAATACCCAATCCTGACAGTATTTTGCTTAAAAAGCTTTTAATAAGCTTTGCTATCTTTCTTGCCTTAGCTTTTCTTCAGATTCACTTGTAAAATCCTTTAAAACATACAGTTAACAGTTTGGATAGCATGATGTAACAAATTATTAAAATTTTAAACAGCACAGCGTTGTCTCTCTTTGACACAAATTGTAAAAGCAGAGTGTCTTAGAAAAAAATAAGTAGCTGTTTTGGAGAAATCCATAAATTCCAGGAAAAAGTATTGATCTATTGACACCCTCTTAAGACTTTTAATACTTGCTGACAATTTCTGTAGAACACCAGTTACCTTAACAAGTTTTGTCTAAATATTCCATTTTTCTTTCTAAATATCTGGTACTGTAGCATATTCTGGAGTAAATGGTCTTTTACCTCTTTTTCCCATCCCTCAAATGTTGTCTGTGATGCTGAGAAAAACTCTTTTAAGTGGAAACGAGGTTGGCCCGAACACTAGAGCTTTGTTATTGTAGAATGATGTTTTTTCTCTTCCTCCTCTCTTCTTTTTTTCTTCTTTTCCTCTTTTCTCATAAAAGCAGGAGTAGCAAGGGGTTGAAGCTGAGTGCAACCGTGGAGTGGAAGTCAGAGGTGTGGGGGGCAGCTGCCTGATTCATAGCAGTTTGCAATGCAGAGTTTATGGCTTGTGCTAATATTCAGTCTTCTGGCTTCATGGTGCTAAAACTACCTGAAACAGCTGTAAAGTTATGGATTAATATAGAGATATAGCTGTCTGTAGCTTTTCATAAATGTGTGACCCATTATGAAAGCTTTATATAAGCCTTAGTGTAATACCCTCCCTGGCCTTGAGGCACTACCAGTATGCCATTAACACACTATTTTGTATGAACTCACTGTATAGTTTTCCATTTCCTGGTGAAGTTCCTTCTTAGCTCCTGAAAACCTTTGGGCACTCCCTTCATGTCTTGTCCTCTTAAGTCTCATTTAAGCCAAAGCAGCTCTTCTGTTGTCTGATGTTAAGTCCTCAGAGGAATGAGATGCTGGGTCATAAATTATGTGGCAGGTCTGTAACCATCTCAGGTGGTTTACAGATCAGGACTACAGCAGAATAGTTACCATAAACTTAAATTTCTAAGGCAATTTGAAACAGTTAATGTATGAATACTTAATTTGAAAGCATCTGTGCTACCTCCAGCATATGAGGGACTATGAACTCTGATGCAGACAAACCACAAGAGATTTGCATTGATGATTTCTGAGAGCAGCTGGGAAATGCCTGATTTAGAAGTATTAGTTGCCGAGAAGAGCTGATTTAATTGAGTCAAGGCAAAAGAAATGGGTTTTGACCTTGAAGCAGCTTGTCTGGACAGACTTTACCTTATGTCCCCAAGGAGTTGTGGCCAAGCATTCAGCAGACAGAAATGATCCCAGGATCAGGTGTTGCTGCTTTGTGTGCACTGGAGCTGAAGGAGACTGGCAGGGCAGTGCCCAGGCCAGCAGCTCCACACAGCAGAGAACTGTTCCAGAAATGGAGTCAGAGCCTGCCAGGCCTGTGATGTAAAATGGAGATAGTTGTTTTCAATTTGCGTGGACTATCCTGCTCTACCCTGCTCCATGATTTTTATTTTTTTTTTTGTGGTAGTTGTTTGGTTTGTTTGTTTTTGTGAAGTGACTTTGCATTAATTTGGACTTCTGGTTAGATTTGTAATCTTATCAGGGAACCTGAGCTGTAATGAAAAATGAAGCCTACAGCTAGGACATGAAGCAGAAAGTGCTTAGCCTTGCTGTTAGGCCAGCATAGATAATGGTTGTCTAAAGCAGGTATAAGTAGCAAGAAAGTAGTTGGTTCTTTATAAACTTGATTTAGAGTGTATGCCATGAGTCCTGTGCAGCTGTCAGTTTACATTGTGGTACACGACCAAGGTGCACTTGTTTCATGGATGTGCTCTATCCTGGAGCTAATATTTTGGTGAAATGTATCAGTATTAATACCAGTGGTAATTCTGAACTGTAAGGTTGCTAATGCAGCAAGGTCTGCATGCCAGTAGCAGTTAAACCAGGAGAATGACTGTATTTCCACAATGATTTCCACATTGAATTTGTTTAGCCTGGGCAACAAGGAGCTCTTACCTGCCCTAGTGTGGAAGCTAAACAGTTATAAAATCATACAGTCTTTTCTATTTTATATGTTATCAAAAGTGAAGAATATGAAACCAGCCCATGCTTTCCTGATGAGGTAGCAAAGCATTCTCTTTCACTTTCTCTTAGGTTAAAATCTCCAGTGATATATTGGATATTGTAGGCACTATTTATATAGTGTCATATAAGCCCTTCTGGACTCAGTGAAAGGCTGAGCATGTGAAATGGCAGCAGCTCAGCCCTAAACTCAAGTGTTGTTGCAGAGGAGAGCTCTCTTTCTTCTAGCTTTGGGATTTGAATTTTTGTGCAGAAACTGGCTTTCCTGAGAGGTTCCAGATTCCAGTGGATTTTGTGCACATTTGATGTTGCATGAGGCCCTGATATAGCAATACCAATTCCAAACTTACTTCACCAGTCAACTGTGATAAATCACATTCTTTTGACTTTGTGTGTTACTTAAACTCCAATTATTTCAGCTTTCCACTGGTGTTCCATATAAATGCTAAATACTATCTCAATAGCAATTTTTTTTGCCCTGTCCCCTCTCTACCACATCTGAAAGTCAGCCTGCATTTAGCTGAACAAAAGATTATGGCCTGTAGATAACCTAAGTTTGCACCTGGTTGAAACTAAATGGAGAGTGTGGTTTAGAGTCAGTACCGAGAGACTTGAAGACTTCTCAGCTTTGGCAGAGGTGGAAGAGTGGAAGAAGGGTGGAGGAGAGTTTGGGGATTGACAATTTGTATTTGCCTGAAATGCTTTCAGAAAAAGAGCATTCAGCATCGTACTGAGCAATCCATTTGGAGCATGGCTCAGTGGGGGGAAAATGCTACCTACTGAATTTTTAGCACAGTTTCCTGTATTGTCCTAATTTTAACTACATTTTTCGAGGCAAGGAAGAGCAGCAAGGTAGTCAAATTTAGAATGCAGCTTAATACAGTGTCATTGCATAGGAACAGAAGGATGGAAAAAAGTCTCTGTTTGATGTTGTTGCTGCTAATGTGAATGATTTTGCAGCCTTGCAAATAGAATGAATAGACATGAAGAAAAGAATTAAATTTGAGGATTGACATTCAGACATAAAACAACGTGTAGCTGAAACAGTGTGACTGCAGAAGGCGGATAACATTGTTTCTTTCTGTTTTGCAAGTTTGAAAGCAGACAGTACTATATAAAGCAAGTGAGTTATTTTTCCTTACTCCAGAGTTAGGATTTACCAGCTCAGAGCTTTCAGTCACTGCTTGAACAGTCTACCTTCTGTTTTGGAACAGAGCAACTTCTGTTCATTAGAAACAGTCAACAATAAATATGAAGAAATTTTCTGCCGTTTGCTTTGGAACTCGGTGTATGGGGTGTTATGGATACAACGTGTTTTTTTGTGTTGATTTTTTTTTTTTTGAAGGCGTGTCAGAAAAAGTCATACAGTGGTTTTTGTTCCAGGAATGTTGCTTTGAAAGCTAACAGAGTGAAGGCACTATTCAGCACAGATTGTTGAAACACTGTTTTTAGTTGTCTTGTCCCATTGTGAAGTCTCTGGTTATTTTAGTAGTGTTAGCTAAGCAGTAATTTCAGTAATTATTAATGACAACTTGTATTTTTTTTCAACGGATCTCACCCTCCTTTTGCTCTATTATTTAACTGTAATTACTTATGAAATGGCTTGTAGCTTTACCTATAGGTATGTTGGTAGCTTTGTGTTTGTTTTGAGTTGGTGAAGTGTAATTATTGGACTTGTGGCTTGGAGGTGTAAAGCAACCAACTGCCCTAAACTTGAGAATATACAACTGGGAGGACAATGTTGATGTATGGAGGGGAAAGAAATGAAAACAATTTTCAGAGCTACAGGAATCTTGCCATGAACATGTAGTAATTTGTGTACTAGTTATAAGAGCAGGGAGCAGATATGTGTGGGTTTTTAAAAAGTAAAGGGAAATCTGGGTGTAAAGAGAGGCAATTAAGAGTTCTTCTTTGCTGCAGACATAGCAAACCCTTTTAACTTTGTTTAAAAATAACAGTACCTTTTTTAAAAAACTAGGCTGCTTGGAAGAAATGTATGTCTGTTTTAGAAGTTTGCTGTTTCACTGAAGAGGAAGAAATTGAATGAAGCCAGGTGCTGGCATGACTGTCAATTTTTTTGGTCCTCTGGATAGCCTTGCATTACATTAGTTCTTGGCTCTATTAATTTTTTTTTTCTATAGTGAAGAAACTTTTTTTTTCTTGCTTATTTCTGAGTATATTTGTGGTCTTATTGATGCCTTTAAGAACAAGAATAAGTTGTAATGTGAGGAAATTCATGAATGCAGGTACTTATTCATCAAATATTTCACTTAATTGCATTAAATAATTACATTTTTAAGTTATTCATTTCACTTTGCAGATAAATATTTTTGTATGTGAGAGTGTGCAAAAATAATATTATTGCTCTGCAAGAAGGAGTTTTCAACTTTTGAACCAGATATCCACTGTCATTTCTGTGCCTTTATGTGGGCATTTTTGGGTCATTTGTTGATATAATGATGCTGCTGGCAATGTTTTTGAAACCAGCTGTTTCACAAAACTGTGCTTTTAATAAAGTTGGACTCTGGTAGTTAAATATTAGTTACAAGTGTGCTTTCTTTAGAGTTGACACCAACCACGTTTTTGTTGACCGATGTACTTTTTATAGGCTTAGTGTATTGGGATATGTTTGGCTGATTGGTTGCTGGCATACAAGAGGTATTGTCTCAAATTATCTCAAAATCACTGAGCTCTAAATGTTACTGAATTTACGTTTGGAGCTCTAAGGACAGTGGTTTTGTGGTTTGGTGTTTGATGGTGTTGTGGATGGTTGTTTTTGGATTTTTTTGGCTTAGTTTAGGTTTTTGTTTGTTTTGAATTCTTTCCCCTTTTTCCCCTTGGATCTAAATAAATGTTATTCTGTAGCTGGGTAAAGCAGCAGTGACTGGAGTGGTTTGGGTGGCTGGATAGCCTATATCCACCACATTACTTTTGGCAGTACATTACTTTGTCAGCTGAATTCTGATGCTAAAATTTCTGGAAGCAAAGTGTCTCTAAGATCCTGGCAGCACTTGTTTTCCTGGCTCAGGGATACTAGGCTGCTGGGCTGTGTGCTCTTCAAAAAGGATTCCTTAAACTTTTTTTTTTTTTTTTTTAATTAATCTGAATTTACCTATAATGGTATTTGTTTAGCACATGTAAGCACTGTTAAGCATTCAGTCATCCTGCAGAAAGTTGCTACAGGAAGTGTATTCCTTTTCCTGATGCTGCCCTTGTTACATAATTAGTACCAGGCTCTGGTAGGCTTTACCCCAGCAGTGTGACTCAGCCACTCCTTACAGCTGTGAGCCCCAGAGCAGGAATGATGAAGGCTGCTGAGTTTCGAGCTAAAGCTATATTTTGGAGGAAGAAAACCTCCATAATTTGCAAAAGAAATATAGGGCGGCATTCTCTTTCTTTTGTATGTAGAGTTGCTTTGTACATGAATCCTTATCCTCAGAAGGATATACTTGCTGGCTAAGGCCTCTTTGTATCCATGAGAGCCATAGTTGTAGACACTGAGCTGGGGACACACCAAAAGACCTTTCTTTTTCCTTTTCTCTCGAATTTGTGACCTCTACGTTCTTTGTGTTGTAATCATCAGGTTGCCACAAATTTTTCATCATAGTAATCTATACTAGTATTCATTATTGTTGGTGCTAGTGATTGCTGTGAACCACCAGCAGAGAAATGAAGATGGTGTTTCATACTTCTATGCTTGAGCTTAACAGTCATAAAAGCTACAATTTATTTTTCGATAGAAACCTTTAATTTACAAGAATCAAGTGCAGTCATTGTAAGAGGAACAGATTTAACATGCAGTTTAAAGGTGGTACTGTCCTTAATTTGCTTTGTGGATATTGGACTTGGTACATAAATATATGTGGAGCACAGCCATCCAATTGCAGACTGGTTGAACCCTCTGGTAAACTACAGTTTTAGTGATATGGAGCAGCCATCCAAACCAGTAGCCACAGATGGTTCTGCTTCATTGGGGTAAATGTTTTGGTTACAGTTTCCCTTGATAGTGTATTTCTTGTGTTGGTTCAGAAGACATTTCTTTGATTTCTGATTGGCCTTTTGAAATGCTAGGTTCCCAGGCCACCTGGGGAAGAAAGCTGTTGTTCATTTCTGAACCAAGTATTTGGGATGTCTCTGCTATTCTGCTAACTGTGGGGTGATGTCCACAAGTGCAGTGTAAGCAGACAAAAAGCTAAAACTGTACATAGGCCTTTCTAAGACTGGAAACTACCTTTCAAATAAAAACTGAAAAGACCTAGCACCTTCTGGAGTTCCTTTTTTCCCCTCTCATTTTAAAGATGATAAAGATTCTCAGGGATTATATTTTCAGAGTTAATCCTTAAAGCAGAGGTAGCTAGTGAGCAGCCTGTTTATTTTAGTGTATGTTTATTTCACATGTTCCATACAGTGTGGTGTACAGACCTTGAGCTAATGCCCATCACACTCTAGTGCTGTTTCATGGTGCAGCAGGAATACTTATTTTTGCTTTTTACTCGAGAATGACTTGTTCATGCTCCCTAATGGGGAGAGGCACTTGCTTGGGGCTAATCGGCTCCCTGGGGATCAGGTGACTGTAGTCCCTTTCAGCACCAGAGTGCATTTGACCCTTTCAGCACCGAAACATGCTTGACCTCTGATTGCTGTGACCGAGGTCTCTATTCTGTCACTTCATTACATGATACATGTATGCCTGCATTCCTGTATGGTATGAAATTAATTGAGAGCTTTACTTTTAAAAGGTCTGACTCCTTCTTTCATTTTGTGCTCATAAACCATAAATACTTCAAGTCTTAATTCGTAAGTTATATTTTGCTGCATTTGCTTAGCTCTCATTTTATCTAAGGTATTGTGTTGTTATCTCTCCCCTACCTTTCTGAGAGAGGTGACACATATAACAATAGATGTTAGGAAAACCAAGGCAAGTAGCGCAGTAGAACAATATTAAAAAAAAAAAAAAAAAAAGTCTGTTTGCCTTTGGAAAAGGCACTTCTGTTGAGTTCTCCTCACACTGCACTTGGATCTGGAGGTGTGCCAGTCCTGTGCTTGGCAGGCATGTGGAAGCTTATGGTAGTGCAGCTTTTCCATCAGAGATGACCTTGTCTTGAACTAGAAATAACCAAGGCCAGTACAAACCCTGCAATACAGTTGTCCTTTCTCTCTGTCTCTCTCTCAAAAGTCAATTTTTTCTCCAAAGTGTGGATTTCTTTGCTCACTAGAGAGTAAATTAGTTCACAATAAAGCCACACAAAGAAGTGGACATATTCATTCATGTTATCAAGGAAGATGTTGGAGGTCCTCTGGATCTTCTGGAGGATCTGCTGGCCCTCCTTTGGGAGTGGAGGAAGGCAGCATGCAGAGCAGTAGGAATTATGTGAGAGCAGGCCTGGGTGTTTCCCCTCTGCATTTTCTTTTCTTAGCAAAAGTGCGCGGCTGTGCCTGCCAGTGTGAGGATGCCATCTGTGTTGCACAGCCTGCTAGGCTGTTACAGAATTGCACAGAATTAATCTGAAATCACAGTGCTAAACTGTGTCCTGGCTGTGGCGGCTGCCTGGAGGTACAGCAGCCTGTGGAACTGCCTCAGCCTGGCACTGCCAATCTCATCTCCAGCATGAACAGCTAATGGCTATGGGAGCTGACCAGATTCAGGCCACTGAAAAGGGTAATTGTTTAATGAAATTAAATTTGTCAGTAAAAATAAAAATATTGAAGAAGTAGGGTTTGCGCATGTGGGAGAACTGGACAAATTTAATTATGGCAGTGGTGTGTTTCCTCAATTTAATTTCATTCTAGTTTGCCATTTGTTGCTTTCTCATTAAATGCAAACTGGAAGTGACAGTCTGCAGCACTGGAACAAAATATTTTCTGCATATGTTTTTCAACAGAATTTTTTTTGTTTGCATTACAGTAAGTTAGCAATTGAAAATGTAGTGTGTCAGAGCCCATTTGGTAATTTAGTGGCTGATTTTGCTGGATGTTTTAAGTTAAGGCTTAATGGTCATATTTAACGGCTACACATGGTCTGAAGGGACACTAATACCTTTTTATCAGGACTTTGGAGCAAAATCTGGACCATGTAGATCTTGCTTAAGCTTTTGCCATGGTCCTTACTGCCTTTTCTTTTTTTTTTTTTTTTTAAATATCCAAGACTCTTTCAGGAAGTTTTATTCTCTGGTATTGTCATACTTGTATTGAAATGCCGTAAGACACCAAGAAGTTTTTGGGTATATCAAGTAGGTGTTAGTACATGTGCAAAGCATCTGCCTCATTTGTGCTTTCCAGGGGGTGTAAGTTTAGGCCTGGTAACACCTGGGCACACACACCTGCTGGCAGCACTGGGCTTGGTCCAGGCTGTGGCAGCTTTAGAGAAACACTGATGGGAGCAGTGCCCACATGTTAGATAAGAGCGATGGAGTTCAGTCTCAGCGAGGTGATGCTCTTTGCCCTGGCTGGGTGACTGCTGTCTGCCTGGGCCCCTGGCACAGGGTGAAGCAGGTTCCTGGGGTGGGAGGTGACCCGTGCCAGGGGGAAAGACTTGGCTGTGTGCTGGGTGGCTGAGTGGCTGAGCTGCTGAGCAGTGTCTTGTGTGGTCACTGTAAATTGTATGTGTGTAATTGCATGTCCATTTTTCCATCTTGATTACCAGTACATGTAATACTCGTGATTGATACCTTTTGGCATGGAGTTATACCATTAGTGATGTCACTATTCAGAAACTCTCTGTAGATGATGGTTGCTGCTACGAGCCCAAAGATTTGTTCCTGCACCCTTTTTGCTGTTAACAGGAGATAAACCTGGAGTTTCTCGTATGCCAGATCTTTTTGTGTCCTTAAAGCTCGTTGAGAGGTGTAGTTCAGATGAATGCATTCAGACATTATAGTTGTGGTCTCATCTGAAAGTGTTGCTTATTGCAGAGCAAGATTCCAGTGTGTGCAAGCAAAAATATGGAAAAGTTTATGCAAGCCTAAGTATCAGGTGTCTTTTAGATGAAACATGCTTAGCTTTCTTTACTCCCTGCTTGCTCTGAAGGGAGTTTAATGGGAGTGATTTGATGAGTGTAAATTTAAGGGAGTAGTAAGATGAGGGAATTCTGATGCTGAAGTAAGAGTTGGAAGCTGTTTTCTTCTGTTTTTAGGCACTTTTTGTCTGTTTCCCAGTTCATATTGTCTGCTGTGCTTCACTAAGTATTTTATTAGGTATTTCTGGATTTAATATTTCATATACCCACGTGTGAAACTTGAGTGTATAAAATTTAATAGGCTTAGTGTAGTAGGAGAAGTATTGGAAAGCCTTGGGTTTACAGGTTGTTTCCTGGTCAACATAGCACGGTTTAAATTTATGCTTTTCTGAGCAAGGTGAAAACAGCCCTTTCCCCACAGAGCCTTTTTAATGAAAAATAATTTTACATGAGGCTTCAGAGTAATCTCTTATTTCCAACAGACAGCTTCTGGATAGTCATTGCAGTCTGAAAGATTAACCTATGATTATTTTTTTATACTTTGCTTTTTGTAAAACAAGAATAATTTGATTCTTTGCCCTTTTTAGACCACTCTTAGAAGTTCTTATTGCTTATTCTGTAGAGGTACTGAGAAGGCACATGGTAAACACTTTTATTACCTTTTTTTAGAGTTTACAGTTCTTCTCATGGAGATGCAAATTAAAAAAAAATCACTGGCTTTGTTTATTATATGAAATGAGATTAAGGGGTGATGTGATCATAGATGGTTAGAGATTGCTAGGGTAAAATTAAATAATAGAGAAGTTTTTAAAGAAACAGACACAAAGAAGAAGTTTTTAAAGAAACAGGTAAAACTAGTAGCTGAAAAGGGATGTGTGTATGTATGTATATATACACACATATATATCCTTATATATGCATGTAGTTATTTATGTAAATAACATATTTAGATCACTGGGACAATTTTTCATCCCTAGAAGTAAACTTAGGATGCTTTCTGAAGAGATAGGATTTTATCTAGTTTAAACAGGAGTTGATTCTGCAAAGTCTGATGTCTTGCATAACACAGGGTATTGGCCTGATGATGACTGTAGTCCCTGAACTGTATTATCTGAGCCTGTTCTAGCTGTCACTTTTAGCAGAGACATTGTGCCCCTGTTCTGCTGAGGGCTTAGTTCCAGTACAATGCAGTGCATTACTGTGCAACCGCTGGCTGGTTTAGCACTCCCTAATTTGACAACTTGTCCCAGTGTGCTGAGGCAGGAGAGATTTAGGGGATTAAGTTTCATGTGTGTGGCCTGGAGGTGCTGCGAAGTACAGGCAAACAAGAATTGGGTGTGTTCCTAGTTTGGAGAGAAGAGGGAAGGATGTAAAGCAAAATGTTGTTTGGTAAGTTGCCACATCTGAGGAGATGTGATTGGAAATAGGCAGAAAACACCTGATTGTCTGCAATTAAGAGAGTAGCCTGAAAAACAGGTGGGGTGGGGCCATGAAGAAGACAAAATGGGTGAAGTCACATTGGTCCTGGAGAAAAATCTCAGTGGCAGACTGCCAGACCACAGGCTGGGCAAGGAGAGATGACCAGAATGAACTCTTTCACATTTTTAAAGTGTGGGTGCTGCCTGCTTTGCTGACAGAAGTGACCACATTAGGACGTGAGAGTGGAAAATGTTTGGCTGTAAGCAGAAAGCAAAAAAGGAAAAAAATCACTTTCCCAATTCATGTGTGGGCTGGAGAAGGGGGAGATGTTCCTATAGGCAGTGATGGAGCAGAATCTGACTTGCATGAGGATTTCTGTTTGCCGGACCACACATTCAGGGCACATAGTAAGACTGAGAATCTTGAGGTTTAGGTGATGCACTCACACTGTTTGTAGGTGGCCAGAAATCAGGTTGAAGGGGAGGAATCTCCTGCTTACTCACTGAGGACATCACATTAGCTTCCTGTCAAACTTACCAAGAGAGCTGTATAAATTTCAGAACAGGAAGTATCCCTTGACGAGACCTCAGGTTGGGTGATGAAGGTTTCTTGTCTGCACATCTCTTTTGGGGTAGATGTCATTCAAACCTGATGCACTCATGATCTGTCTCTGCAACTTCTCAGCTCCGTAGCAGAATGGGACATTGGATAAGACCAATGACAGAATGAGAAGGGAGTCTATCTTTGGGTGAAGCTTCCCTGTTGTAGCGAGTCTTGCTTTGTTTTTCCTTTGTGTTGCGTAAGTGCTGGTAAAATGCTGCTTTTTCTCCTAGCACTGCCTTCAGATTTAGTGGTAAGTTAGGGAGGAAGGACACCATCATCACTGCTGGACCTCTGAATGTTGTGAAGTGACTGAGCTGGTAAGAAGCTGCTAGCAGTGACACAGGTACCCCTCAGCTCAGCTGGTCCCTGGCATGGTGTCTTGCTCTGGGCTGATATGTACGGGCTTGCTGCTGTGCAGCACAGCTCTGGGAGGTGCGGCACAGCTCTGGGAGGGGCTGCCTGGCTTCAAGGCAGGACCTGGCCGCCAGGATTCTCGTGGGAAGTCTCTGCCGAGCGACATCGAAACTGCTCGCTTCACAGTTCTGTCATCACTGTAATAATTATCATGCAAATCACTGATATTTTAGGCATGCTGTTCCTTTTCATGGTCACTCAGCCTTTACTTAGTAGTAGAAAGGAGAAATGTATTCGGCACCTGTCATAATTGCATCAGTTCATCAGTTTAGAAAATTAATATTTTTTCAAGTGTAGAATAAAAAACATGAAGAAAAACTTTAGAAACTTATCAACTTCATTCTGCAAGTTGATCCTAAAAGCCTTTTGGAACTGGGGAGAAGGTGTGTTTTTGGGATGCACTGAAGCTTGCTTGATGTTGAAAATGTGTTTTCCATCCAGATTTCTAGAAGAGATCTGCCTAGGCTTTTTTGCTCTGGAAGGCAATGAGACATACTTCTGGAGCTTGACAAGCCCTCAGAGTTCATTCTTGTAAGGACAATTGATGGCCGCTGTACTGTGTGCACTGTGTTAGTAAAAGAATAAGAGCGCTTAGTCTGAAAAAGGAGCTTTGCCCTCTGACTGACTTCATGCAGTAAAAGAAGGCAGCAGAATAACCTACTGAGTAGGCATTTTCTAAATATTGTTTTAGACAGCAAGCTGCAGTGTTTTATTCGCTCAACCTTCCAGTTGTGTAGAATGCTTTTAAAAAAGGCATATGATTAATTTTTCTTTGAAGACTTTCTTTACCTAGAAATAAAAGCTATTTTATTACCAAAATTTCATTAGTTTAGAAGGAAGTAAATGTATTACAAGTTTCTATACCTGTTTATCAGAATCTGTGTTTAGTTGACACTGCTACAAATGGATCAAGTTGGTTGTTATTGAAGGAATTCTGTAAATCCTATATTACTTTTAGCATTCTGATTTCATTTAAAGAAAAATCCTTATGATGTTTTTAGAGAGACAATGTGACCTATATTACATACTTTGTGTCCTTAAATGCAAATACTACTTGTAGAATATTTATGCCTGTTTTGCACATCATACAAGGTTTTCTTTAATGATATTTTTCAAAGGTTTACTTAATTTTCACTTTATACTAGAGGGTAAGCTGACAAGGGTGGTATCTCCGGATCATTAATGAAATTTTCATGTTGGAATTAATGGATGGAAAAATCTTACAGATAAATTAAGATTAATCTCTAGTGTCACACATGGGATCTAATGAAACCCTCACAATGAAAAATCTGAAAAATACTCTTGAAAGCAATACACATCCCTGGATGAAAAATTCCAAATCTGTAATAAAAAGTAGATACATCATGCTCTGTGAGGTTGTGGGGTTTTTTTTTTGTTTGTTTGTTTTTGTTTTTTTAAATTTTTTTTTAAAGCAGGACATTTCTAACTTTGCCTAATGTGTGCATAATTAGTTTGCAGCAGTCTGCTCAGTTGTTGGAGACAAGCTCTCTATATCAGCAGGTGTTGGCACAGTCACAGTAGATCAGCAGGTAGCCTTGGGTCCTTATGCTCCCATTAGATTTTGGAACAAGTTTTGTGTGTTTGGAGTTGAGCATTTTGGCATTTTGGCTTTCTTTCCTCGAAAGGGGGTGTAAACTGCACACTGAAACTGTTCTGTGATCCAAACCAACATGTGATGTCTGAAGGTGTTGGGGAATTTGCTTCAAGGCAGCACAGCTGCTCTGAACAGAGCATTAATGTGCATGGGGCCCTTAAAGCGTGGCATATGATATATGTGCCTTTCAGTATGCTCCCTGCATGCAGATCTTTGACACTGTGTAACTGAAAGTAGCTACACTGAAGCTTTATATAATTGGAGGACCTATATAAAATATTCCATGATTCTGTTTGTATGTATCTGTACTGCTGTTTTTTATCATTCTTATCAGGCTTCCTTGTCACATCTTTTAAGCTACACACGTTTTGGTGTGGGTTGAGTTTGTTTTGGGTTTTTGGCTTGGGTTGCTTTTTTGGTGCTGTTTGGGAACTTGGAATTCTTTTTTTAAAGGTAGCTTTGCAAACAAATTATTAGTTACTTACAGCTGGAACAGTGTAAAGTTAAGTGGGCCAGAATTTTTCTTCTTGATAGTTAATCATTAGACCAATTGAATCACAAGGTTCTGCAGTCATTATTAGTCGTGAGGCCAGTACATGAACTCAATTTTGATGAGGCTGCAGGTGTTAAGAATGCAGAGGAATTAATGAAATGATAGAATACAAGAAGTTCAAGCTACATTCTACACATTATTTTGTAAAATAAGAAACTGAACAAACTAAAATAAAAGCTGAAGTTTGCCTTAGAGGGGAAATAATGAGACACTTAACCTTTAGAACTTGTTAAATATTGTTCTTTTCCTGTTGATTGAAGGTATACTTCTTCACCGAGACCAAACATTTCACAGAAGTGTTTTTTTGTCCTTTTCTGACAAAAAGAAAGAAGAAATGTGAGCCTTTTGCTTGCTGTCATTGCTCTCACAGCAAGGAGGCTTTCATTTAAGGTGATACCACAGAATATTCTGAGTTAGTAGGGACCCACAAGGACTTCAAGTCCAACCCTTGAGTGAGTACAAGAACTGAACCCACAACCTTGGCATCACTGGCACTATGCTCTAATCAACCGAGCTCGGTGTTAGTGGGTCCTTACTCCCAAATTGCTATTTAAGCTATCTTTTTTTTATTATTATTATTATTTAATTTAACTTTCTTGGAGTGTTTTTGTTTTTTTGGTTTTTTTTTGGTTTTTTTTGGTTTTTTTTTTGTTTTTTTTTTAAAAAAGCAAAAATGACTGTTTTTACGAAAGCATGCAGAAATTTGATAAAACTGGAAAGGTTGATTTCCAAGTCTGAAGCAACATATAAAAAGTGACTCTTCAGTAATGCATAATATACATACAGAAACATTCAGAGTTCTAGGCAGGTCACCAGCTTGAAGCAGGTGAACGTTCAGAAAAAAATGGTGTCATTTGCATGAGCAGTTTTATGGGTGGGCTTCTGATACAGTCAGTACTGTGGTTGAGACAACCCAAAACCTTCTGGCTTAGTGAGGAAAAATTCTGACTTCTCAGTCAATAAGGAATTCTCAGATCCCTTATTTATATTGTATACTCCTCTCTTGGTTTATGATATTTTCTAATAGTTCTTTTCATCTCTTCCAAAACAGAATTAGACCACAGTTAGCCAAAGAGAAGATTGAAGGATGCCACATTTGTACATCTGTCACACCTGGTGAACCTCAAGTGTTCTTGGGAAAAGATAAGGCCTTCACTTTTGATTATGTCTTTAACATTGACTCGCAGCAAGAAGAAATCTATGTACAGTGCATAGAAAAGCTGATTGAAGGTTGCTTTGAAGGCTATAATGCCACTGTCTTTGCTTATGGCCAGGTAATTTAATTTTATTTTAAAGTGTTTATTTTGGAACAAACAGTTTTTTTAAACTGATTTTTCTCTTAAATTTCTGAATGCATTAATCTGGTTTTTAGCATCTTGGGTTTATTTTCAATGAGTTATCCTGTAGGAGAATCTTGCGTTTCTATAGATGCTGTTTAGACTAGCAGTTGAAACAAGGAATAGTAGGTCACAGATCTGAATTTAATAGTAATACTGAAAATAGTATCAGTCCATATAATTCCTGAATTCACCTCAATGCAGACTATCGATTTAATTATTGACTTGACATTTGAATATAGAGGTAGGTTGTACTGAGATTCTTTTCTGAGCAACTCTTCAACCCAGTGCAGTTTTAGAGACTTTTGGGAATAGGAACTTTTAAAAAATAGATCCTGAGGAACTTCAGGCCACATTGTTTGCTTGTGGGCAAAATGTAGAGATCAGATTCCAAAGTCAGAGAAGTTTTGGTAGAGAACACACCCTCTTAGTGCACTGGGCACCCTCAAAGCTGAGCACGATGTAGAGAATGTGTTACTGTCTTCTCAATATTCCCTTATGAACTGATTGCACAAAATGTGGTCTTGGATGCTGAATTTTACCACTGTTAGGTGTTGAATCCCAGGTTAGCCAGGTGAAGTCTATTCTAGTCAAACAAAGCAGTTTGCAGATCCAGTTTAGCAGATTATGTTCAGCTGTGTGATCCTATCTTTGTCTTAGACTTGACCCACTAATTAAGTGAAAACACTACACTACCTTGTCTTCTATTGGACTTCACATTTAATTAGATTATCTTTATAGTGAAGCTAGAGCTTGTATTCTTTAGTATAAAGTGAGGACAATGGGAATATAATACCTGATATATTCAGACATCTTAATTAAGGGAGTCATTTGATCTGCTTCAGTAAAGAATTGCAAATGCTGCTTTTAACTCCAAAATACATGCTTTAATTAACAGCCTTGTTTGGAAACATTAACTCATCTTTTGACCTAGTGATGATAGCTCAAGGCTGATGTAAGCTGGTTAGGGAAAGTTTCTAGGGGAAGGGTTATGGAAGATTGAACTGCTCTCTGCCTTCTTGTATGTGATCTCTGGATAAACAGAGTTTGTCCGAATTCTGCTGTTTATCCATTTTTCAAAGTGACCTGTTGTTGTTGTGTTAATATTGTAAAGATGGTAGATTGATGTGAAAGTGTTCACAAACTGTATTTCTATGATGATGTGGTACTATTAACATGTTCTAGTGACTACTCCTTTTTCAAATTAGACAGGTGCTGGCAAAACATACACCATGGGCACAGGATTTGATGTCAACATAACAGAAGAGGAACAAGGCATTATATCACGTGCTGTTAAGCACCTTTTCAGATGTATTGAAGAAAAAAAACAAGGTGCTATTAAACAAGGACTTCCACCTCCAGATTTTAAAGTGAATGCACAGTTCTTAGAGGTAAATATGAAATATGATCCACATTTGTGAGTGTAACTCTGTGGGATTTTTGGTTTATGTTGTTGTGTGGTTTTTTTTGTTGTTGTTTTTTTTTTTTAGAAAACCAATTAAATATTTTTTCTGGTTGCTTCTTTTAATTTTTTTTTCTTCCGAGATGTTTTGAATTTATCTTCAAGATTGCAAAAGGAGAATTTATGGGATTTGCTTCAGCTCTTCAATTTATGAAAAAGTCTTTTTATCTTATTCCAATTATTTTACTATGCTTCGTAGTGTTATTTTGAAGTATAGAAATAGTTACGTTTGTCATCATTTATCCCTTTCTGTTTGTAGGGCTTGTTTCTCGTGCCTGTTGGTAATTCTTGACAAAATAAGAAATTATAAAAAAACCCTAATTGTACTTTGTGACTTCAAGTAGTGACCATGTTTTTACCTGCTTTTGTCACTTTGCCTTAGATTTCTTTTAACTTTCAAAATCTGTTCAGAAGACTTTCTTTTACCAAAGAAGAAACATAGCCTGAAAATACCTCTTTCTGCAATTCACACTGGTTTAGGATTGGGCTTTAGTGTCACTGTTCCCTTCTTTCTTAGACCCAGAGGAAAAAAAAACAACCCTGGTCAATACCATGGCAGAACTGCTGCCCGTGTGTTTTCTTGTAGACACAGTTACTGGTAAAGGGGCCATAACATCTGTGATCTTTCTGACCTGCAGCAGCTGTTGCTTTATGCCTTGTAGGTTTTATACTGTGTCTCCTGACTGTGGAACTGCTTTTTAAATTGATTGTTTTGGGTGTAACATATTTACATTTACTACCAACCTGCAAAACCTGATACTTCAGGCACACGGAGAGGCAGAATCAATTTTAGGAAGAGCAAGTGTAAAGTTGTTTTGCTTACTTCAGTATGTACAACTTTACCTACTTTGGAGGTGGAAACCACCACTTTTATATTACCAATGAGAAAAGCTGTTGGTTTTATTACTGCTGAAGTAAACTTAGTCCTTTAATCATAGATTCCAATAACTGTTTTAAAGATTAACAAGCTGGCATTAGTTTTGTATTGGTCTAGGTTTGTTGCTGCTCCCTTTATGCAGAACTTTTTGTTGCTCTGGCTAATGTTTGCCTAGAGAGAGTTGGCTCGAGCATGTGCTGTGGGAATGCTCTACTCTGTGCACCAGGGAGCTGCAGCTTTGCTTGGGCAGCTGCAATATGAGTAGCATAAAGAGCAGTAACCAGTGTGGTTTCTGAATTGGTTGTGTTTTTTGACATAACATTACAAATACAACTGAGTCCCAAAATACAGGGCAGTGATTAAATGCTACAGTTAGAATGGTATAAAGAATTACAGTCATTACAATGTATTTCAGCTGAGCTGTACACACTGAAACCTGTCTCATTTATCTAATTTAGAGAAAGGTTAAGTGATGTATATGATAATTTCTTCCTTAACAAAATGTCAATGTAGATTTTTTCTTTTACTGAGGATTTCCCAGAAGGAGCTTTTTCTGATTAGTTTGATATTATACACTATTCCTGTATCAAAAAATATCCCCTTCCTCCCATCCTATCTACCATTAGAGCTGGATTACATAAACAATAATTTAGTCATTGAACAAGTTGAAGCAAGATTGTATTTTTGGAAAAACTTTGAAGTCGTACAGCTGGATAACTGTTGGAAACAGTGACTTCTGTTTGCTACTTTCTAGCCTTTAGTTGGCTACAATCTTCCTCCCTTAACTCTTTCCTGCTTTTTCAAAAGACAGGCATATGCAGTCCCATCCAATTGCAGGTGCATTGTCAGGATCTGCTCTAAATGTTGGCATCAGTTTGTTTGAACTTATGAATGTAAAACATTAGCAAGAAGATTCCTACATAGAATTTCTATGCCTAACAGTTAAATATAAATCCTTTTTTTAATATGTAAAGGATTAAAAGCATCACATTCACAAATGCTGAGCTTTCTCTTCTCAGGTGTGACTTTTTGCTTTTGAGAGGAGAAAGTCACTTACTTTGAGTGTTATGAGAAAGCACCTTGTGTGAATATAGATCTATTGTGGTGGTTCTTTGACTGTTACCTAGGGATTTTGATCAAGAATTGAATTAGTCTGGGCTGAGCTTTGCTGATGTGAATTAGTATAACTAAATTAAAGACACTTGACATTTCCCAGTGTACACAGGCAGAGACTTGAGCCATGAGGTTTCCAGGGGGATAGTGTTTTTTTCTGGGTGGGTAGTTTGTTTTTTTCACTCTGATATCTTCAATTGGATTTAAACACTTTGCATAAAGCCAAGAACATTCTTATGGAGTACAAAAGCCCTGCTCAAGAAGCCATGCCATAGTATTTTTTACTGATGCTTGGTGTCTCTAAGAAGCAGCTTGCACAAAAACTATTATTATATGTCAAATTCCTTCCTGGGCAGGAAGAATTTAGCTAAATGAGAGCCATAGAGGTGTGAGAGAGGAGACAAGGAGAGGTGTGATGGCAGGGAGAGCAAGTGAAGTGAGTTGGAAGTGTTTGGAGCAGGCTGCAGCCAACTGAATACACAAAAGAAAAGCCCAAGGTTAAATCTGAAGACAGCAGGTGCCTGCCACAGAAACGACTCTTGTTCTGCTGGCACCAAATTCCTCCTTTTCCCTGGTCCCACTGAAGAATTTCATCTCAGATTTGGCAATGTGGAGGAAGTTACCCCATCTTTAACAGGAAGTTAACAGGAAGTTGTGCAGGTCACTTAATTTGCACTATTGTCCTTGTAAGTTTGGATGTTTCACATCTTTTGGAAGCTGAGCCGTTTGGGTTTTTACAGCTTTTGGTAATGTGACATGTACAGATTTGTTAGTCACTGGAAGAATTCCTTCTGAAAATGATATTATTTTTGGTTTTTTTTTTCTTCTCTTCAGCTTTACAATGAAGAAATCCTTGATCTGTTTGATACCACCCGTGATATTGATGCAAAGAACAAAAAATCAAATATTAAAATACATGAAGATTCAGCAGGAGGAATTTATACAGTGGGCGTTACAACCCGAACTGTGAATGGAGAATCTGAGGTGATAATTGGAAATAAATGACACTGTAATATGCCAAGTAGATTCTAAAAATATCTGTATGCTTTGATGAATGCTTAAAAATAGAGGTTATGCTAGCTAATATCTGTCTCCTGAGCAATTCAAGTGTAAAAGCTAGCTAAAATTTTTATTTTCCTAATTCTTTGTAGCCTTAAATCTGACATGTTTGATACTAAATGCATGCCACTTTCATTTAAAGCTACCAACAGGCTTTTAATATAATTCTGCTCAGAGAATTTTGGCATATATGTAAATTGGATCTCCCAAATCTTATATATATTATTTTTTCTTTGAGAGAAAAGTTTGCATTATGACTGATGTGAAATAAACTGCTATTCATGTACACTGCAAATCTGAATACAAATGTTATTGTCCTTTTTTTTTTTTGTACAAAAGTCATACATTTTTTGCTGCAGGTGAATGAGGATAGTGATGTTACTACTAGGGTACAATAAAGAGAAGAATATGAAGATTTAAGTATTTTCTTACAGAAATCACAAAAAATACTTTTAGTTTGTTTATTTAAGGGTCTTTGTCCTTTTTTTGTTTGTTTGTTTGGGTTTGTTTTTGTTTTTTTTTTCTTTTTTTTTTGTAGTATAGGAACTGAATTCATAGCAAAGAAAGCAATTTTAGTCATTTATCCAAAACAGTAAGTGTTATAGGAACG
Organism: Brachypodius melanocephalos; assembly: GCA_013398615.1. NCBI lineage: Eukaryota > Metazoa > Chordata > Aves > Passeriformes > Pycnonotidae > Brachypodius > Brachypodius melanocephalos. The sequence goes on along the minus strand of VZSR01001299.1, from coordinate 4,577,893 downwards.
TTTTTCCTTTAACCAGCAAGGGATGCAATGTACTTCTTGCCTGTTTTCTAGATGATGCAGTGCCTGAAGCTGGGAGCTTTGTCTCGAACCACTGCCAGCACTCAGATGAACGTTCAGAGCTCGCGGTCTCACGCTATCTTCACTATACACTTGTGTCAGACCAGAGTCTGCCCCGCTTTTAATGCTGTATGTATTTTTGCTGTTGGCAAACTTCTCTTTAATAGCCATTTTTCAAAATGGGGATAGTTTTGGCAGCCACTGCTACTTGAATTGCACTTAGTAAGGATGCTGTAGTCATCATAATGCTTGATGAATTTGCTAAGCACTATAATAATTTGATTTAATCTGCGCATATGTAACCATCCTCTAGCCAGAGGCAACCATAAATTGCAGACTCTTACAGGAACCTACCTATTCTCCTCTAGCATTTTCTTCAGTATTTTGTTGCAACATACACAAGTGAGAAAGTTAAAATATAATTTGTCTTTAATTGGGAAAGCACATTTAAGTGTCTTAGCAGTTAGTGGCTTTAAACTTGCAGTCAGCTAACTGAAACTACTTGGATATTTCAGATTAATTGTTGATAAGGTGCAAGTAGAAAAGCATTAAATTCTGAGGCTCAGTGTATTTCCTTTAAATAGCTATATATTTGGGGTACAGGTATTTTGTTAAATCTATGCACCTGAAATTCAAACCATGAATGAACATAGAGCTGTTCTGTAGAATATTCTGCGTGTGACTATTCAGTCGTTAGTTGCTGTTGACTGTATCTCGTAAAGGGGAGAGTTCTGAGTAAATCCACGTTACTGAAAACTACAGTTCCTTCAGGGAGACTTAAATCAAATATTCTAAAGGTCTTTTGCATATACTTTTAAAATACTAGATACTATCTGGCTAGCATCCTACACATAGATAGCACATTTTTAAGCATGTGGAGCAGTGAATTGAATTTGCTTTTTGGGGGGGTTGCTTTTTTCTTTTTAATACTACAAATAATCATTTACAGGCAAAATGAATGTTCCTTCCTTGTCCTTTGTGGTATGTGGACCTGCTTTATACACCTGCTAAAAACACTTCTTTCTGCTTTCCATGCTGAAACTGTGTATTTGGTGGTGTGGTCCGCTGTCTTCTCTTGGGTGGGATTGGCATCCCACTCCAAGCCCACACAGGGCACCTCAGTCACTGCATGGTGACACTGTCTGCTTGGAAATTTTTGTTGCAAACTGTCTCCTGGAGAGTGAGAAGTCATCTGGGAGCCTGTTTGCTGCAGGCTATTGGCACAGCAGTCCCCCTGTGCTGGTGCACTTGCAGCCATCCCCACCAGCTGAGCTGCCCCAGGGCACTGTTCCCTGGCTCTGCCTGTGTTTTTACAGAGGTTTGTGTTAAAGGAAGAGGTGGCCATCTTCTGCCTTATGTCAAAATGTTTCGTTTCTGCTTTTCTTGGGAGATATGCACAAGATAATCTGACTATGGAGCTGGGCATTTCTAAATCTTTAATTTGTTAAGACAGCACCCTCTTCTTTCCCTGTGGCATTTAGGAGAGGAGAGGATAGACCTGATATTGTCCTCTGAACGCTCCTGGAATCTAAATTAATACAAGCCATTATTGGGTGGCCGGGAGAGATGTAGCTCAAGTTTCTGTAGACAACAGTTTTAGGATACCTTTGTTACTAGGGCAACGCAGTTTCTCCTTCTCGGATGACAGCCTTGGCTGTGCCCCCTCTGTGCTCAGTGGCCCGTGCCCAGGGCTGGCAGGCAGCCAGGGCTGCAGTGCACAGACATGCTCCTGGGGCTCTGGGCACACCAGCCATGCTTCTTGGAAGTTTCTGGATGTACATTTCACTTGCTAAATGATGGAAAGTGAAAGGATGCATTAATCACGACTTAAAAGGCTGGGAATGAGAGTGTGGCCCCCAGAGGGTAAACATCAAAATAACAGAATTATTGATTCCTCGTCTGGAAGTGGCACAGTGCCCGTTCTCTTCTGTTACTGCTGCAAAAGGAGGCATGAAATATTTAACTCTACCATGAGAATGGTTTGGTCTGCAGAGACCTGCATCACCCCTTGCAGTAGTGAAGGGAGCTGTAGGCTAACTGGCCAAGGACATAAAGGTCACCACAGAACACCTGAGGGTCTGAGTTGGCTTTTTTATTAGGTTTGGTTTGGGATTGTTTTGTTTTGTTTTTCTGAGGGGTTTTTTTTTTGTTTTTTTGGGTTTTTTTTTAAAGGTTTTCCTGGGTTTTCTATGCTTAATATGATTAGAAATTCCTAACAAAGCTTGTAGTTTGGGCTGAGAGAGTTTGTTATGAATCCAGTATGCACTCAGTATTGTGTGACACCATGCCAAGTTAGTAGAAATTGCCCTGCAATGGGTATCTTACCAGTAAGGTCAAGAAGTGAGTGATTTAAAGACCTTTCTCATTGTGTTTCTTTCCTGACAATAAATCTAACTACACTCAGAGCGAAATAAAAGTCTACAGAGAATCTTAGAACTAAACTAATAAGCACAAAAAAAGTTTGGGATTGTCTAATGAAAAAGGGTAATTTTCCTGCTGTGCTTTGGGAAATGAAGTGGAAAGAGGCTGAGGCTGTGGTACCTGCCCCAGTGCAGTGTGTACCTGGGCAGACTCCCTGCACTGATAGAGGCTTGCAGCAACTGCCAGTCATTACCTGAAGGTGGAAGGGAGAAAGGAACCTCTTCATTTTCCCTTTTTTTCCCTCTACTGTTCTTATTTTCTGGGGAAGGCAGAAGTCCTAGTGGTATACTGACTGCTGGGAGAAATGGCATCCAACAATAATTCCTAAAGAAGTTTGAAAAATTATCCCACAGGGAGGCTGGTGATGGGCTTTAGAGAGGTATAAAATCAAAATATCTTTCAGCTATTTTGCAGGTTTATGAACTAGGTGGTTCTGGTGATTTTGTGGGGTAATAATGTAATTAAAGTTTTCTTTTTTAAAATCACTTTCCTTTGACAATCGATTCAAGAGTGCATTCTATGAGAGATACAAATTTGTTGCTCACCTTGCTGGAGACTTGTATATTTTAATAGATGTTTCCATCATTTCTTCATCAAGAAGCAATGGTAGCTTGTACTTCAAGTAATTTGTATTCACATGCATCTAGAACTTGCCTGAAAGTTCTAGAAGTCTTCCAGAACGACATGTTAGTACATATGATTAAAATGAAGATAGTATGTTTCAAAATACTGTTGTTATAAAAGAATGAATAAGGACATGGTCATGCTAAAGAGGTAGTTTTGTAAATAATTGTTGATTGAACTTTGCAAATGTTAATGTGAAAGATCTCACCAAGCCTTGTGGGTTCTTCTTTGCTTCAGGATAATGCCACTGATAACAGGATAATATCTGAATCTTCTGAGATGAATGAATATGAAACTCTTACTGCCAAGTTTCATTTTGTTGATCTGGCGGGATCTGAAAGGTTAAAGCGAACAGGAGCTACAGGAGAAAGGGCAAAAGAAGGCATTTCCATCAACTGTGGACTAGTAAGACTATACAACTATACAATATAATGTAAAACAACCTCAGGCAAAACACTTAGATATGAAATTTATAACTTATAGCAAAATTTTTTTTTGTCTGTGTAATGGCTTGCTATGTAATTTTTTAATTAACTATATTAAATGTTTCACTTAACACTAAACTGAAAAGTAGAGCTGGTGATTATCAGTGAAGATTGTTGTTTCATGTGTTTTCGTGCTACATGGCTATGTGGAGGCTCTGTGCAGCTCTTTTAAATAAGACACAAAAATACATGTCTGTTCTATATATGAAAATGTCTCATTTTTTTCTGGGCTATTGTGCAGTACCAGTTCTGGGGTATTGTGCAATCAGAGTTTTCTCAGTGATTCTCTTGCCATCATTACACTGTTATTTTCTGTAGTTCTTGTGGTTATTTTATATAGAAGAGAAAGAATGTTCAGTTCAATTTAATCATTGAAATAAGCATAAAGCCAGCAGGATTTGGGGGATGTAGATGACATAGCTGTGTCCTTAACAAAGAGCACGTAAAGTACATGAAGGTGAAAATCAGTGTAATGTAACTAATTTAAGATCACAAAACTTTTATTTACAGTGAAATCTAGCCCTCAGCTTTGTGAAACAGATTGAAAGTGCTTTAAATCCTTTAAAGCAAGCAGGCACAGCATGCAGTGTGTGCAGTTCTCTATCTGCTGGTGGCAGCTGCATCACTTCTAAAGCAAGAGCTTGTAGTACAGGGCGCCACCTAAAGCAAAATCCTTCCGTTTGACTGAAGGGTGTGCAGTTCCACATAAAAATAATTTCACAGCCAAATGTTTGATTGCTTACAAACATGTATTAGATGCTTTTTGTAATTAAACAGGATCAAGCTTTGAATTTCAAGTCTTAAATGCTCAAGTCATTGTGAGACCTTTTTTGCTTTATACCTATAGAGGTATTAAATTCTGGGTTTTTTTTCTTCATATAAATGCCTCGTATTTTATTCTAAATGTAGCATAAGGCAGATTGATAAAATTAATTTGAAAGAAATTATGGCTACTCTTAGAGGTAGAGGTCAAGTTTAATTATCATTCAAAGTAAATGTTTGTTAAGATTAAGTTGTACCAACTTTAGTTTGTTACTGACATGAGATACTAACAGACAGTGCATATGAATTGTGCTAAGCACTTCAGCACTTGCAGGTACCAGACTGCAAGTAATCCGATGCACTGTTGATAACACAAGCATTTCTAAATGTAAAATACAGAAACCTTCAGAAATATATTTATGCTAACTTTCATGAGAATATTAATTTTCTCACAATACGGTGACTCCAGTTTATAGGTGTTTTAAAATAAAACTACACAGGAGCTGATTCTGACTTGTGTGTTACATGGTTTGGTGTTTTATAGCTGGCACTTGGCAATGTAATAAGTGCACTGGGAGATAAAAGTAAGAAGGCAACTCATGTACCATACAGAGATTCAAAGCTTACAAGGCTACTTCAAGACTCTCTTGGGGGAAACAGGTATGAAAATTGGAACATTTTATGCATTTCATTGTGAATGAGCACAAATAAGAACATAATCTGCAGAAAGTGAAATGAACATTAAATGACAATAAAAATCTTGTTGGAGGAAAGTTCGGGAGATAAATTGTCATGAAAATAATGCTGTCAATGGAAGGAAAAGATTTTAAAGAGATTTTTGCTTTGTTCTTTTCAGTGCTATTGTTATTTTACTAGACATGGAGCTTCAGGTTACTTAGAAGTTACCATTTTCAGGCAAGTTCTTCCCATAAAAATATCTGGAGATTGTAGATCATACGAATGGCAGATTTTGTTTACAGCATATTTTAAAGCTGTGATGAATTGCTCCTTTAGAGGCTGGTTTTGTTTGTTTGGTTGGTTTGTTTGGGGCTTTTTTTGCTTTATTTTTGAAATGCCAGTGAAACGTTTTCTCTGACTGCCATGCACAGGAGCTTGGAGTCAGTTCACCACAGTCACTTCCATCTTTTTAGAGATTATATATCTCAGCCTATGATGCATCTGTCCAGTTACCTGATGTTGGATTGCAGCCCAATAAAAACATAGTAATCTTTCACCAGGGTTGTTTGTGGGAAGCATTTGTATGCATTCTGCACATACAGTGAAGGGAAGCTTTGACCTCTGAAGGCTTTATATAAGGAAACATTAACAAATTTATTAAAACAATACAGATTTTGTATTTTTAATGCTAACATGTACAAATATAAGAGGGACTACAGCTGAGTATATTTTAGTAAGGTAGTGCTCTTGTTCTTTTATGTGAACCAATATGCCTGGCTCTACTTTAGGAGAGGAGGAAGTTTTTTTGCAAAGGAGTAGGGAGAAATGGAAGAAAATTCTCAAACTGTTGCTATGCTCTTCAGAGAGGTAACTTTAGTAACAAGTTGAAGCACTGCAGTGGGAGGGAAAGAAGAGCCAGAAAAAAACAACTAAAATAAGGGCTAGAAACTTTCAAAGGTGTAAAAGGCAGGAAAAAACTCCAGAATCACAAACAAAACTCAGCAGAAATCAAACAGCATAGCTCTTCCAAGCTCTTTCTGTAAATATATGCAGAAAGCACTTCATTGAATTTTTTATCAAATACACAATAGTGAGCATGTTTTTTTCAAACTCTTCTAAAATCGGCCTTTTGTAGAAATGCTACTTTGACTCAAATATTTCCGCGGCTCGCCGCCGCGTTCTCAAGGAGCAATCAGGGAGCTGAGTGTGCGATGGGTTGGGGCAGCCCAGCCCTGCACAGACACTCCCCAGCAGAGAATCACATGGGTGGAAGGGAGAAAGGACAGGGTTTGACACAAGGGTGCTTTATTAGGTAAAGCAAAAGTCGCTTATGCAATCAAAGCAAAGGAAATCATTCACTTTCCATGGGCAGGCAGGTGTTCAGCCATTCCGAGTTAAGCAGGGCTCCATCATGCCGTATGGTGACTTGGGAAGACACACGCTGTCACTCTGAATATCCCCCTCTTCCTTCTCATTGCCCCAGCTTTATAAGCTGAGCATGATTCCATATGGGATGGAGTATCCCTTGGGTCAGTCGGACTCAGCTGTCCCAGCTGCGTCCCCTCACAATTCCTTGTGCACCCCACTGATGGGGCAGTCTGAGGAGCAGAAAAGGCCCTGACTCTGTAAGCCCAGCTCAGCAGCAACTCAAACTGAGCTGCATTATGGACCTGTAGTGGGTGTTGCCAGCACAAATCCTAAACAGCCCAAACCAGCGCTTTTGTGAAGAAAATGCTGTGGAGAAAACTTACTCTATCCCAGCCAAAACCAGCACAAATGTACAGATAGCAAATGCCGCCCCAGAATGTTCTTAATGATACTTGTATGTATTCTTTCTCTCTTCTTCTGATTGATGAGAATTGTGGGGATGCCTTCCTTCCCCCCAGTTTTTTTGTATGCTGAGACATCTCAATTCAGCACTTTGCTGTTAAGGAAGATTTTCTCATATTATATAAAACCTTCACATTTTAAATGGTTTCTTATCTGGGCTTTGGCAATCAAAATGTGTGGAAAAGCTAAATTTTAACAAATATGTGTAGTTTTTTCTTCTGGAGAATCAGATTTAGATTTCTTTAAGCCTGTTCTGCAGCCTTCCAACTTCTACCCTAGGTATTACCATCCACATTGTTGTTTCTCTTTTAACAGATACTTACAGGAATTTACTAGTAATGATTTGGGTTAGGTTGTGGTAAATTCTGAGTTACAGTGATGAAAACATTTTATCGCTGTACTATCCTCACAACAATCTTATTTTAAGTATAATGCTGTAACAGTTCTAAAGCAGCACTTAAATATTAATGTTTCTTGAATTATTAAAAGAAAATTATGGAACATTGGTATTTTAAATATAATATATAACATGAAAAATTAAAACCTTTGTAACTTCAGGAACGGGGAGAACAGTTTAAAGAAATGGTGACATAAAGGAAATAGAACAGTGTCAAAAAACCCTAGTCCATTTTACAGTTCAGATAGGAAACTGGAGTTCAAGTTCTTCAGTTTTCAAGATGGACACATAGCAGTCCTCTGAGATTTAGAAAAATGAGTGCATTCTCACTGTCAGAATCAAAAACTTTGTTCCTAATCTTGCATGCCCTTATTTTGAGGACTAAAGGAGTTTGCAGAACTGACACAAATATATGGGTGAGAACTGAGGAAGAGTTGCTGAAAATGAATGTTCTTGGTAGCCCCAGGCTAGTTACTCTTTCTAGCTTAGTTTCCCAGTGTATGGTGAATATAATGGTTTGCCTCACAGAGTGTTGCAGGGATTCATTTCAGTCTGAAATTATAGAAAGTGTAGATCAGAATCTAACCTGCCTGACACAGACATTGCTCCTTTGCCCCAGAGACAGTTCACTCTTCCTTACGTGACTACCAAGCTGTGACATACAATGGAGAAGCAAATTCCTTTAAAACTTGGAGAAGTGTACTCAGTCCATCAAATACAGATGTTTTGCCCTTCTGTTGAGAATTTAGGCAATGTATGCACCTTCAGAGTGATCTGCAGTTGGAATTCTGGTTCTGACCCTCTAGGCTGTTCTTACCTGATGTGAAATGAATATGCTCCAGGGAAGTGAGGGAAGGAACCTGTTGATTGATGAAAGCACTTGGTTGGCGTGAAAATTGTGGGTTTTTTCTGCTTTTACTCTACTGGTTCCTACTATTCTGTCTGCTTGATCTTTCATTTGGAGCATTGGAATATGTTCTCATCCTGCAATAATATCCCATGATGGGATGACTAGGGGATGTTGTAGGAAACTGAAAGGAGGATAGTTGTTTGTAGGCCTCTTGGGCCAAGAGCTCAGCTCCTGCTGCTTTTTGTTGAAGAAAGTTGCTCTAAGCAGTGGTGTTATGAAATGTGGGATAAATACGGTTATAGACATAGGGTGCTAAGGGTAAGTCCTAGTTTTGGGCTTTTCTAGGAGAACAGGAGATAAGTTGCAGTGTAGAATTCAGCCAGTTTGCAACCTGAGGTAGAGAATAGGCACAATAGGCGTGTATGGACAGGTAAGACGAACATTTGGGCATCTTTCAGATGAAGCAGGTAAGCAACTCAAGAATTACAGTAGACAGTCATGGTGGCTGCATAGTCCAAATGACTGTCTAGGAATTTAGGTTGACTATAAATTCCTAGACAGTCATGATGGCTGCATGGTCCAAATCAGTGTCTAGGAATTTAGGTTGACTATAAATTCTTTAATCTCACTTTATGTATGATTAGGAAAACTGTAATTTTAGAAATGTTTCTGGAAACACCCATTGTCGCAATGGGACATGAAAGGACGAGGCAGGGACGAGGTCTGAGGTCAGCAGCAATGCTCTCTCTCTTTTGTATTATTTTGATTCTGACTGATATACAACTGTACAGAAGGACAAGAGATTGGTCAAAGGTGTTGCCACCTCTTCAATCGTGTTGGTGAACGTCACCATCACTCAAGAAACTCCTCCTAGAGGAGAAAATATGGAAACATCTCTTAGTTTACAAGAGAAAGTGTGAGAATCTAACTCCAAATTCTATAAATATCAGAAGGCAAAACCAAAACATAGAAGGCAAAGTAAAAACATGGAAAACCAAGGGTGACAATGTATTAATTGGTTTTACAATTTCATGTAGGGAACAAGTAATAATCTAGTATCTCCTATGCTAGGGAGATACAATATGTAGCACCTGCTGACCTTTGTGGTTCACAGTTTGCAGTGGGTTAGATGCAGAAATGTTTTCACAAATAGTGTGAAGTTGCTATTCTTGTTTCACCTTCTGCCTGAGGACCTGTTAGCTTCTCTCTGTTCTTTTTTGTTCTTGGTGTGTAATGCTGACCTGTTTCTGCCTTTCAGTCAAACACTCATGATAGCGTGTGTGAGCCCTTCAGATCGAGACTTCATGGAAACTTTGAACACGTTAAAGTATGCCAATCGGGCACGGAACATCAAGAACAAGGTGATGGTGAACCAGGATAGGGCCAGTCAACAAATAAACGCTTTGCGCAGTGAGATTGCACGGCTACAGATGGAACTCATGGAATACAAAACAGTAAGTTTATCCTCTTAGGATTTCTTCTGCTTTAAAATGCTTATAATTCCACAGCTTTTTTTTTCTTGTTGACTGTTTCCACTTTATACACTAAAACCATTGGAATTGCAACCCTAATGTAAGCAACACTTCATTCCAGTGATTATCAGATGTTTCTAGAAAACGTAGATTGGATCCCCAAAGAAAGGAGATGTCAGCAAATGTCAGTGATATTTACTGATGGTGCATGCTATTTGCTTTCTGAAAGGCAATGAGAAAGTCACTTCCAAAGCAAAAATGACCAAACCACAACTTAGATTGATACATAAGTGAATGTGTACAGTTACTGCGTATTTCTTTTGAAAACTTACTAGGTAGCCAAAACAGTTTGTGTTTTAACAACCCAATCTCAAGTAGGTAAGGCAAATACTCATGCCCATTTCTTCCTGAAGTTCATTCAGTGTTTTTGTCAAATAAAGGCTGTTACCAAACAGGATCACCTTTTGCTCTTCTTGAGATAGTATTCTGATTTGACAAAGAGATATCTTCTCATTTTTTAACCTCTTCAAGAACTTGTATTTCAGACTAAAATGGAATTACACAAAACACAGATACTAAAGTGTTGGCCCAGACATCAGTCTTTTGAAAACTATCCCTTTATCATTTTTTAAACTCTTTGAGATATTATCTTGTGCTACAATTGTCTACTTGGAATTCTAAGTCATCTGTGTATTGCATTTAGGAAGTTAGAATTTTTTTAAAGTGTAAGTCAGCCTTGACTAGTAATAAAATATTTTTACTTTCTCAAAGGGTAAAAGGATTATAGATGAAGAAGGCGTTGAAAGCATCAATGACATGTTCCATGAAAATGCAATGCTGCAAACAGAAAACAACAACTTGCGCGTTAGAATTAAAGCAATGCAAGAGACTATCGATGCTCTTAGAGCCAGGATAACGCAGCTTATGAGTGACCAGGCCAACCAAGTGCTAGCCAGGACAGGTATGCTGTGAATGTGCATAAACTGCTTCATAAGTTCATGAACTTTAATTAATTATATGTTCTTGCTTCATTGATCCCTTAGGAAGAAGTGATGCCTTTTTATTAGCCATGTAGGACCTCCTTTGGCAGAGATAGATTATTTGATTATTTCTTCTGTTTCCAGAGTGTTTTTATAATAGTGAAATAGTTTGGTACCCTGATTTGACCATCCATATAGATTTGACTCCAAATTAAACTCCAGAGAAGTAATTTTGATTTAAGCATTGTTAAAATGTGCTAATATGGAAAACAAATTACTGGTAGTCATGTGGTGATCACATGAGAGAAGAACAAAAAATGTAATTCAGTTTAAGAAGGACTGCTGTCTTATAAATAAGTAAAAATTTACATGTGTAGCTAATGTGACTGTTTCCCTTTACCTTGTGCCTAGTAGCTATATTCAGATATTTATACTGTTACTGCTCTTTCTTAATCTTTCTCTTCCCTCATTGACATTTTCTCTCTGTCCTTCAAAGGGGAAGGAAATGAAGAAATTAGCAACATGATTCATAATTATATCAAGGAAATTGAAGATCTCAGGTATTTGCATAATGTGTATTTGGACATTTTTTATTTAAAAATAATAATAGAAGTGTTAGCAATGCTTCAGTTGTTTTCCTGTGTGGTGATTACTTTAGGAGAGTGGTCCTTCAGCTTCTAAGACCATCTGGTATTGCTCCTGGATTCAAAAATGTAAAATGTTAGAGATCAAATTGACAATAGAAATGAGAGTAAGATGTTGCCTAAATTATGATGATAGCTTAATATTGTTGCACCAAGGACAGTGAAACTTAGAATGATTCTTTTTTTAATTTTATAACCTTGTATGGAAATGATAGTACTGAGAAATTACTTCTTTAAAAAATATGTTTTTAAAAAAATACTTCCTTTTAAAATTCAAAGACTCTTAAATATTTGAGATTTTTATTTATCTATGTCTTGGACATATATCCTGCAAAAATTATCTAGCCTATCCTCAGTTAGAGCTTTTGTGTAGCTTTCATATACTATGTATATTCATAAAGCATATTCAGGTATGTATCTGTGTGTGTATAGATATGTCTGTGTGTATGTTCATACAGACATATTTTCATGTATTCTGTCTAGGTTATATGATGTATGTACAATATATATAACCATTGTGTAAAATGGTATTTTAAAGGAATTTACTACATTCTATTTTTTTCAGACTTCACCTTGATTTGTAGTTTCTTGTTAGACTGAATGTAATGCATTGAAGTTACAGAGGCAAAAGAGTGTACATCTCATGTACTGGCAATACTTATTATTCATGGTCTACAATTCTTTCATTTTTTGTTTTTCGTTAAGAGCAAAATTATTAGAAAGTGAAGCAGTGAATGAAAATCTTCGACGCAACTTGTCAAGAGCTTCATCGAGAGCCACATACTTTGGTGGACCATCAGCATTTTCTGCTTCTATGCTTTCCTCAGAAAAAGAGACAATGGAAATTCTAGACATAGCCAAGAAAGATCTAGAAAAGCTGAAAAAAAAAGAAAGGAAAAAGAAAAAGAGGTGGTGTATGAATTGTAATGCTATTTGTTTTCTCTTTCTTAGTAAAAAGGCCTATTTTTTTTTAAACTACTGAGACTTAAAAAGGCTTGTTGTGTGGGTTTGGACCCTAAGCTGCTGTTCCTTCAAACCCTTTTACATTTTGAAGCTTTAGTTTTTCTTTTGCATCTTTTCTTCCAGTGAAGTGTGCAATATTTTTAGGATGAATGTCTCCTTTGTAATGACCTTTTCTGTGTAATTATGCGCAATAATAAAAGCAGAGGTACTCTCTCTAAATTTTGATATTTTAAGAAATTCTTCTAAAATGCACCTGAAATTTAACAGAAGTATGAAAAAATTTTTTCAACTCTATGTCAAAACTGAAACAGCTTTCTGAAGAAAATATATTCTGAATAACTGGGGATTCTTTGGTAGCTGTTGGAACGGCTTATTTTGCTTTATTTTTTGCTTCTATGAATGTTTTTTAATTTATAGTTTCCTAATTCTCTATAACATCATGCTTTGCTTGTTTTTTTTGCTGTCCAACTTCTCATCTACTAAAATCCTCATAAACATTGACACAAATGCCTGTTTAGATAGCAGATAGCACACCAAGGCTCTGTGTACTCGGAGACTGCGTCCATTCAAAATCTCTCGGTTTTAGTTGAAACTTCCATGCTTCTAATCTATTACTCTTTTTAATAATGGTCCTTCAGACTTCTACAGGTTCAAAGTAAAACTATAACACTTTATGCTTGAAATAGTCAAAGTATAAAGTAGATGAGGGTCAATCATATCTTTAATTTTAGGTGCTATATCTATAAATCTGTTCACCACGCAAATGTCTGATACATTTAGAGAACACTCATTTTAAGAACAACTAGATTCTTTGCATATCGTTTTTTCAGGAAGCTCTTAGACTTTTATGTGGATTTTGATAGATTTTTGTCTCATTTTTTTAGGAACTTGAGGGCAAGATGGAAGTATTACATAAAATCAGCCAAGTGCTTCAATATGTCCTTTAACTGTAAATTCAGGAACAAAGAGATTTGATTTTGTGATTTTTGTAACACATTTTAAAATCAAGCATGCATTTAACTACATGCTTAGATAGAGCCTCAGTTGTTAGGTTGTGCTTTTGTGGGTTTGTTTGTTTTTTTTTTTTCCTGAAAGCCAGTCATACTTTCTCACACCAGGAAAATCATATTGTGATGGGATGGACAAGTTGTCTGGTCTGAAAGTAGGGACTAATTACCGTAAATTATTCTTGAGTTTGGTTTTGAATCCTAGCATTATAGAATTAGAGAGCTATAGAAAAATTGAAGTTGGAAGAGACCTCTTGATGGCTCCATCTTAAAGTGGGCTTTGTGTTCTATAAATGGGGTCATACTCTTCAAAGTGCTGCTAAGGCTTGAATCTATCTACTGGGCTATCTGCAGACTGCTTTGTAATAAATATTTAGAAATTTCCAAGATGTGTGTGTTGAGAGGAAAATTCCTTAGATACTAAGAAATGTTAGAATTTGAGGGATTGTACATTGTCATACTTGTTATCTGCAGAGTTCTTCTATCCAATTAGTGAAAAGTCTGTGTTAAGGTTATATCTCTGTGAATTTTTATTCTATTGAAATTTCAGGAATTGTAATGTAATGCACAGACACTTTGCTATGGAGTTTAATGGGGATTCTTTGTTTTAATTCTGTCTTCTACAGGCATTTAGTTACATTTACTCTACTATTTCTTTTAGTGTTGCTGTTCTTTTAAAGTTGTCTTTAAAGGAACAGCAGTTTTCAATTAAAATGGGATCGGTAAGCCTAGATACTAGTTCTGCCCCTATCTGCTGCCTTTCTTCTTGGGCTTTTGTTTCCTGGCTATGGGTCACTGTGATGAAAGGTGTGTAATTTTAAATACATACAACTTATTTAAATTGTTGTGAGGTAGCCTGAAGGCCTAAGAGCAAGGTTCTGAATGAGGAGCAGGTATGTACTGCTGTATATCTGTAGCCTTTAATAAGTATCTGTCATAAAGTTTACTGGAAACAGCTTACACAGCAGTTATATTTTGCCTACTGAAAAACTGACACGATTGGAGTGTCCCACAGTGTGACTTACCCACTGGAAGCCCCCAAGCAAATCTTCCACATTCCTTTCAGTTGTTAGTCAGCCTTATATACCTGGTAACCATTTCTGTTTTCTTTTGACTCCCCTAACCTCTATTAAACTAAATTAGTGATGAAAATTACATGGGGTTCAGTGTGCTAGCTCCTAACTGATACCAAAGAAAGATGGTAGGTAGTATAAGGTGAAAAGGCAGGCAAAAGCTCTTACTCAAAATTTTGTCATAATGGAAAATGAGGAATTTCAGTAGTTGATGAATTTTAAGCCATCTCTATGCTTACATATGTTGTGCAGACTTTTTTTACTGATAAATCCACATTTATTCAAGAGGAAAAAGTACAGGCAGAAATACTAATATTTTGTCCATCTCATTGCTTCTGATGCATGTTTTTTGTTAATTTATTAAAAAATAACAAGAAATTATTGACATGTACTTTCTGAATCCCAGAAAAATAAGTTGCAATTTTCTACTTTTTATTTAAAAACAAACAACAAAACCCAAACAAAAACATGAATGTAGTTTGAAGATGTTTTTGTATTAATTATATTCAGAATATTTATGCTAAAATGTTCTTATTCTTACTTTATATTACAGTATGTTGTCAGCATATATAAAACTAGGGCATTGGTTTTTTTGTGATATGTTCCTGAGAATATATGACTTTGGGTCAGTGGCAGTCTTTGCAGTTTTCAATATTTTACCTGCCAGTTTTAAGTGGAGAAAGAGGGGAAAGCTTTTTCTAGAATTGAGATATTTTCTTAATCTATTACTAGAAATAATTTGCAAAGTTAAATATATTGTCCAAAGTTTCTTCCCTAGTGTAACTCGAATTTGCACTTGTTATCAGTGGCAGATTAGTTAACCTACATATGCTGCTTCTTTGTTTTCTATTTACTTTCCAACTGTCCAGGATGTATTGCCTTTTTACTACTTGTTGTCTCTTGATGATATCTTTTAAAATTCATTTT
This sequence comes from Brachypodius melanocephalos, assembly GCA_013398615.1. Lineage (NCBI taxonomy): Eukaryota > Metazoa > Chordata > Aves > Passeriformes > Pycnonotidae > Brachypodius > Brachypodius melanocephalos. Next base: position 4,562,723 of record VZSR01001299.1, on the reverse strand, counting down.
AAACTCCGCAAGCTCATATATATCATTTTTTTACCTTCTTATCACTTTTGCTTTTCACTGTCTGGTTTGTTCTTCATTGGCTTGGCCTTCCAATACTGTACCTCGTGCTTTTGAAGGCTACAGAAACTTGAGGAAAGCAGTCAAGAAGAAAGAAGGTTGGAATATTTCCCAGGTTTTTAATTACCTGTCATTTCAATTAACTGGTTGTCATACATGAAAAGAAGTTGGGCAGATTCATAGGTACTTCAGGAGTAGTTAATTTTCAGAATTCTTTCCTGGGTTTTCACTTTCAGCCAGTGTTTTAACTCGTAGAAACCTCTGTTGTGGAATTGAGGTTGACTCTGGAGTTACACAGTGTTGAGCAGGTTTTTGTGGGGAGGTGGCACCTTTGGGAATTCCTGTTGAATTAATTATTTTCTTGCATGGCAGAAGTGAAATGAAAGGCAGGAGGAAAGTGCAGTAGCACATATAGTATGAAATGTCTAACAGGCAGTATATGACAATAATAATTTTGGCATGTGAGATCAGGATTGTCTTGGACCATCACACCTCAGTCAAGTCTGCTGCTTTGGTTTCTGAAAGCACGCGATTGAAGCCTTGATCATTCCTCCCATTCTGTTTCAGCCAAACCAGTAGATGAATAGTTATTCACAGAAAACAGTTAATTTGAGGGCTCTAAAAAGAGAACTATATTATGATTGAAAGTGAAGCGAAAGGAGTTTTTATTTTTCTGCTGTCTACTTTGATCCAAAAAACCCCATCCGCTGAATTGATGCAGATGATGTGAATGCACAGACCAGCAGCATACACATTAAGCAGCACAGTTCTGCCCGGGAGAGCTGCTGGCTCTCCTTCCTCCTGTCCCTCCCCTTTCTTAGGCAGAACACAAATTCTCTGTAGTGGTTAGTTCTGTACTGACTGCAGCTGGAAGGGAAACTGGGGGTTTGCCTCAATCTATATGAGGATTGTAGATAAGATCCATTATCTTTTAGGCTTAATAACCAACATAGAACATGTTCTGGTTTGAGGGAGATGAGACTCTGTGGAAATGAGATTGTATGACACAGTGTTCCCTGTTAGGCACTTTTTTTGTGTACAAATCTGGTTAGATTTAATTCCAGAGCCTCAGCTGCTGCATGGATTCAGATGGTCCAAGCAAAAGCTTTCTGCTCTATGCATGGTCAGCTCATAACTGGTAATGAGTGGTGCAGAAGGGAATCAGTTATCATTGAACAGATTAAAAAGTAATACAACAGAAAATCATGTGTGCACAGAAGCACTGTGTTACTCAACAGGCACTATTTAGATTTAAGCTCTGTTTTAAAGAGACAAAATTATAGTGTCTCAAATCTACTGAATATTTCTTGTCACTGCACTGAGTATTGGATTTGCCCAAGAGTTTGATCTTGAATCTGAGCTCCTCTTGGTATCAGTGGAGGAAGATGTGCATTTCTAGTTTCTGTGCCTGATCAGTGACAGCACAACTTGCCAAACTTTTATGCAGCTGAAGTTGGTTGATGTGGATTCCATGTTATGCAGTCTTGACCACATTTTTTCATTATTACCCCCTATGGTGTCTATCTCTATTCTGTCACAATTTCCCATCCATTGGAGCTTTGGGTTTTGTGCATGTAGTACTAAAGAGACTGATACCTGATCTGTGACAATTTGCAGAGTGCCATTGATTTTTTGTTTTATATTTGCATGTGATGTCTTTAATGTGCACTTAAAAATGTTAAAACTTGCCCTAATGGGTAATGCATCAAACCATTAGAACAAACCCAAAAAACCCTGCTGTAAACCCTTTCTATTGTTGTATCAATGCCTATTTTGAGCATTCCTTTTATGTCAAAGTAAATAATTAATCAAAAGAGTGGTTAGAGTACATTAAATTAAGATATGGTTTAAGGTTTATACATAAATTTTAAGACTATTCTAAGTACAGTAGGCTCTATTATAGTTTAAAAGCGTAGGAATACCTGTAATGTACATTGTACTTGCACACAATGTTCTTTTATTGTTTTGTAAAAGCTACTCTGGGTACACTGCAACTTCCATGCAAAATGAGTACTGCTGTAGTATACGGAGATATACAACGTGTATTCTGATTGTCCCAGTTGTGCAGTATGCTGGAACAGTGTGTTAATCATTACTATTGCCTTGCAAACCAAGATTAAGAGCAATTAGGCATTATTTTATTATCTGCAGAAGTTTGGAAGTTGTGTTTTACCCATGCCCAACACCTGTATGTTTTTCTAACTACACTTAATTTTTCATCTGTATTTGGAATTACAACTTACTGGTTTGGGGGATGGGAAACACCTGCCATTTCAATGTGTGAATAATTTGTGTCTGCCTCTTCTACTAGTGTTAAAGAGGATAACACAGACAACGAGCAGGAGAAGAGAGATGAAAAAGGCACTTCAGAGAGAGAGAATAATGAACTGGAGGGAGTAAGTATTTATAAGTGTTTGGTTTATTTGTTCATTGTCTGTTTAAAGATTTACAAGTTTATAGAAAGAAAATTAGGAATGGACTAGGTCAATACTGCAGCTTCACAGTGATAGTCACAAATGATTGAGGCATGGAAAAATGTGGGGATCCTTTAATGTCTGCATATTTTGTAGGAGGAAATTCAGGAGGTCAGTGATCATGACGATGAAGAAGAGGAAGATGATGAGGATGAAGATGATATGGAAGTTGTTGAAAGCTCAGATGAGTCAGATTCTGACTCTGATGAAAAAGGTGATGTCAGTGCAATATTCTGTAGAGTTTTACAAATAATATCTGTCAAACCTCAGGTCTTGGTAGGCAAGAAAGTGGATTGTCAACTGTCTGTCTGTAATTCTCTGTGAAGAGTGTGTCCAGTGAATGAATTTTTTTTGTTACGGTGCTAAAACATGTAATAGATAGCTGATCAAATGTCTGTGTATGGGTTTTGAAATTGACCAGAGGCCATCTGGTGTTTGATAATCTGTTTCTTCCTTGATTAATACATCCAAAGTGTAAGGTTTAAGTACTGGCTTATTTTTATGTCTCTGGACTAATCACCAAGGTGATAGCTCCTATCAGCTCATTTGGAAATGGAGAAGAGTTTAATTTTCAGAGGCTATAAGTTTATCAGCCTTCCTCTTTTTTATGTGGAAAAACAGCCTCACCAGCAATTCTCTCATGTGAGTTGGGCCAAATGGGCAAACCAAGTCTCTTGGTATCTTCTTGTTTAAGAGTCACACGAGCCATTAGCAGGAACCTGAAAAATAATAATCCTCAACTGATATTTTTATTCTGAAGCACATAATCATAAAACAAAAAAGATTGGCTGAAGAAGTTAATTAAACTTCCATTAATTTATCATAGCTTTTTCCTCCTACTTTTTCCCTTGACCATTCCACTTCCATAACTGAAATGGCACCTCTCTTCTGAGAATTCTGACTCTGTCTTTCTAAGAGTTAGAGAAGGGAAAGTCTCCATTTGGAGTCTGCCAGCAGTCAGTTTTTCCTGTTATAACTTACTGGGTTTATGAATGACAGTTAACCTTCAGCCCTGAGATGTGGCTGAAATCTTGAAGCCTTTTGGATAGGGGAAGGTCAGATTGCTGATACTGCAATTTAAATGTGAGTAGTTACAACACAGAGGCAACTGTGATCCAGCATGACATCTTTCCCTACCTCTTTCCCAGTTCTAGGATTGAGAGTGTTTAAGAAGGAGACTTTAACATGAATTGCAGATAAGAGGGTTGGGTAGTGCATTGTGATTTGTGTGGAATCCTCCTGTGCCCAATATGTATTTACAGTGACCCTAAGATTGCAAGGAGCATCTGTATTCATGTGGTCCTTGCTGTTAGTTTAACAGAAGTCTTTTCTATTTTAGAAAATTATCAAGCTGACTTGGCAAATATCACCTGTGAAATAGCCATTAAGCAGAAACTGATAGATGAGCTAGAAAACAGCCAGCGAAGGTTGCAAACACTGAAAAAACAGTATGAAGAGAAACTAATGATGCTGCAACATAAAATTCGAGACACTCAGCTTGAAAGAGATCAGGTTCTTCAAAACCTGGGTAAGAAGTACAAAATCGTTGATCTTGTATAAGCGGTTCAGGTTGAACTGTTTTCTACTTCTCTCATTTTCTTTTTCAAATTTGATGAGAAATTGCAGAAAACAGAAATATGGTTGTACCCATAATGCCAGTGAATCTTTCTTTACTCATTCTAGTTTCTACCAGAATAGAGAGAAAATTTTTTGAAATGTATTCCTACTTACAGGCTTCTGATTTGGGTGAATAAGCATTTTCAGTTTTCTAAGAGCTCTCATAATCCTGAATTAAAAGTTTTTTATCATGTTCTTTCCTCCTCGCTTTCTTTTTATTTGCATGAAAATAAGAACAAGGTTCAGTGACCTTTCAGAGATGTTCTACTGACCAAAACTTTTTGAATATGTATTAGTATTGAGATGACAAACCACCTATGACTCAGGAGTCCCAAATAACTGCACTTTGGAAGTGCTGTGGAAAGTATTTTGTTTGTTTGTTTGTTTTAAACATGAACTGTATATGCTTTAAGGTTATACATTGTCTAAGCTTTTGCTTTTCCCCTGTTATTTCTTAAACCTTCCCCACTGATTAGTGTCAAAGAGGAATACTAGGCTTGATGGCTTTTAGGAGTGATGTTATACTCCTGTGTACACATGTGTGAATGTGTGTATTTGTGCTTTCAGGTGCTCAGATTTGTTGCAAAGAAGTCAGAGGAAATTGTTAATAATTGATCTCTTATCCCAGAATGCATACGAGGTGGAAAGTTCAAAGCAGTGCAGGTGGCAGGAACTAGAGACAAATAGGTTGTTTTAAAAGTATTGCACATAATGCTAGAACAGAGAAGTAGCTATCTGCTGTGGCTGGCAAAGTAAAAGTAACCCCCAAAAAAAGCAGATTAAGAATTCCCTTTTGCTCTAGGTTCTGTAGAGACCTATTCAGAAGAAAAGGCAAAAAAAATCAAGTCAGAATATGAAAAGAAACTCCAAGCCATGAACAAAGAACTGCAGAGACTTCAAACAGCACAAAAGGAACATGCACGATTGCTTAAAAATCAGTCTCAATATGAAAAGCAGCTGAAGAAACTGCAGCAGGAGGTGACAGAGATGAAGAAAACCAAGGTATATTTCAGTAAAATGAAGTGTTGCACAATCAATGTTTACTGAAAATCGGGTTGAAATCTCCTGTGCATCCATCTACCTGATAACTCTGTTTTTGCTGTTATCTGATATCTCTCTGTTATCTGCTTAAAAGTCTGAAAATGAAAGATGCAAGCATCAGGTTGTTCCTGGGGGAGAGGAGTAGCTTTTAGATGTAATGAACAGAAATTGAGGTATCAAACATGCATAAGCTTGCACAGCTTATTAGCTGTTATTCTGCACTGAGTGAAAAAGATATTAGATGGAAGAGGTAAATGGCTAAAAGCATGTAATATACTGGAAAGTGGCAATTTGAAGAGAAAACTATTCGGTTGGGGGCAGGGAGCAGCGCTTCAGTGTGAACAGTTTTCTAAGTGATGATCTCTTTTCAGGTTCGCTTGATGAAGCAAATGAAAGAAGAGCAGGAGAAAGCTAGAATGACTGAATCTAGAAGAAATAGAGAGATTGCACAGCTTAAAAAGGAGCAACGCAAACGAGAGGTGATTTGACAGATAAAGAACTTTCACTTGGAATAAGCACTGTTATTGTGATGTGCTTCTGCTTGCAGGCACACACCGTATGTATGCATTCACTGAGGCAGGCATGTACCTGTATATTTTCACCAGTGAAAATGCACAAAATTTGGTTTGACTTCCATACAAACACAACTCCTCTCTTCAGGTGATAAGTCTTCCATTTCCCATTGTGCTTATTGAGTATGTATTTATCAGTGAATTAGTGATTAGTGAATCTTCACAAAGTTGTTGCTACCTTGCTTGCATGGAATTATTCTGTTTGATAGAACTGATACAGTGAAACACTTTTGTTCTGCACTAGGAAGCTCAAGAAACAATAATGACTTGAGTCTTCATGTCACAGCAATTTTGTAGATTTGTATTAATGAGAAGAGGTCTTTTATTTTTGTTTATACCATGCAGTCCTTGTGAGAGATAATGGAAAAATATAATGTGCTGCTTCTATTTTTTCACAGCATCAGCTCAAGCTTCTGGAAGCTCAGAAAAGAAACCAAGAAGTTATCTTACGTCGCAAAACTGAAGAGGTACTGTGGTAAACCAGTGATGAATCCTTGAAAACAGAATGATGATATTTGCTGTAACTTAGAACTCAATTTTGGGAGAGTTAATCGTGTCTTTGCACTGTGTTTCAGGTCACAGCCCTTCGTCGGCAAGTCAGGCCTCTGTCTGATAAAGTGGCAGGAAAAGTGAATCGAAAGCTGAGTCTGCCTGAGCATTCCATGCCGGAAGCAAGTTCTAGTTTGTCAGGCGAGCATGATGGCTCCAGAACAGCAGCACAGCAGAAGATGAGAATTCCTGTTGCAAGGGTTCAAGCATTGTCTGTAACTGCAACAAATGGAACAGGGTAAGGGTTAAAACTGAACTGAAATTTGTGTGGACTTTCTAGCAGATAGTGTTGTGATGATACATGTTGCAGGAGCTGTTATTTGTCAAACTGTTATGTAATGCTCATAAAATGGGCGTTTTACCATTATCAAATGCAATTTCAGTTTTCTGAGTTTAAGGCAATAATATAATAATAAAAAATGGCATTAAAGGGCTAGTCACATAAACTGGATTTTGAAATCTTGAGGGTTTTTAAAGCTGCTCTTTGAGAGAAATTACTTTGGTGGTCTAATGCCAGCAGTGTTGAGTTCACAGAAAAGCTTGTTGAAAAATGCAGTTCAGTGTATCAGGTTTCTTTGTGCTTTTTCACTGTGGTTTGAAGCAGATGTCCTTGTTAAATAGGGAACAACACCTGTGTGGGATTTGAACTCAGTAGTGCATCATGAAAGGTGATGCAGTATTTGACACCTGTTTTTCAAGTGCAGCATGTTAGAGTGCAGTAGAGTTCGGGGCTGGATAAAGACAGCTGTCTGGTGCCTTTCACACAGAAGTTCTGTGTGAAATTTTTAAGTTGTTTGTGAAAAATATTCCAGCCTGATCATTTCAACATTCAAATTGATAACTGCACTACTTTAGACTTAGCTGTATATTTCTCTGGAATGTATCACAGAAAGAAGTACCAGCGGAAAGCAGTGACAAGCAGAGTTTACTCCTCCAAGGCAGCCAGGATGAAGTGGCAGCTGCTGGAACGCAGAGTGACTGACATTATTATGCAGAGGATGACTATCTCCAACATGGAGGCAGACATGAACAGGCTGCTTACGGTGGGTGAACTGCTGTGCACTGTTGGCTGTATCATTGTATTAAGAAGGGAACACTGCAAGTATGTTTGCTGTAAATTAATCACTGTTATGGCAGCACTGGCAAAGTGGGTGAAATCTACTGAAGGCTGTGAAGACACTTTTGACTCCTGTAAGCATTTCAACTGTGGGGTTGCTGCGCTTAGTAAGAATTAAGAAGCACATTAATGGCATCATGTGCAAATAGATTACTGTATTCATCTTTAATTTCTTCCCGTGGAAATCATGATATGTTAAACTGTAGAAAATGAAGGAAAACAAAAAGGCACTTCAATGTTCTAAGGGCTTACTAATTGCTTTTTCTGTAATATTATGTCTTTATGGAAAATAGCAACGTGAAGAACTCACCAAAAGAAGAGATAAGCTTTCAAAGAAAAGGGAGAAGCTCATCAAGGGCGGGGGTGGCAGTGAAGCAGATAGAAATGTCCAAAACATAAACGAGGAGATGGAATCAGTAACTGCAAATATAGACTACATTAACGACAGCATTTCTGACTGCCAAGCAAACATTATGCAAATGGAAGAAGCAAAGGTAGGTCAAATATTATTGCAAAAATGGTAAAATGGGGACAAGGAAACACAGCTCTGTTAGCCTTGAAAATGTTCTCATTTAGAAATTAGTTTTTGTTTGTCTGTGTAATTATTGAGCCTGAAAATGAAAATTGGTGAGGACTTATACAATTGATACCTGAATTTTAGTGTCAGTAGTGTAATGCAAGTTAAGATTGAAAAGCATTTAAATGTCAAAGCTGTTGCTTTCTATTATGCTGGCAACAGATTAATATAATTCTTGGGACTTTTTCAAATCTGACTGGGCTTATTCTTATGCACATAGGAAGAAGGAGAGACCTTGGATGTAACAGCAGTGATTAATGCTTGCACTTTGACAGAAGCTCGATATTTGCTTGATCACTTCCTTATGATGGGTATCAATAAGGTAATGTGTTAAGTGAAGTATATGCATGCCAGACTACGGCATGTGCCAGGAGCACATGTGTTGTGCTGACATAAAGACATGACTAATGTGTGTTAAACAAAGCAAAGCTAGTCAATATTACTGAGTTATGCTGATTCTCAGTGTGAAGGCCCTTGAGATCTGTCGTCCTCTTTAACTTACTGCCTGTTTTTCAAGCCCCAGTAGAGCCTACTTCACTGTAATAATTAGCTCATGTTGTTCTTATGAGACCACTAGCTTTTTGTAATCAAATAAACCTCTATGTTTTTCAACAAACTCCTAAAGAGAGCTCAAGACCTTTTTTAAAAGACTGGCTCAACCACCTTTGTACCAATATGAACCTCCAAAAATTTGTTTTAAGTTATATGTTGATCCATGACATACTTCAGTCAGAGTAGAGCCACAGGAAGTCTTCTGAAAGACATATGTTTTCTTTCATATTTTCAAAATAAGTATTTGTCAGCTTGTAACTCTGTGCACACATGTATCATGTGCTCTTGCTGCTGCTTTTCTTTCTGTGTGGAGGATGGCACTCAGTCTCATTGAGTCAAATGAAAGATTTCAATGATGCTGAAACTGTCTTTGGGTCAGCTTCCCTGACCAATTCTCTGGGGTTTCTTTTGCATTCTTGATTCATCACTACGCAGGTAATACAAAAATTTGTGGAGAAAAATAAAAGGGTAAAGAAAATTCTCACAATCACATTGGCTGCTGGAAATTTCAATCTTTTAGCGTTTTTTCAGACCTTGGATATGTTTGAATAGGTCTTGCAACAGAGTTAATGTGAGAAAAGTGCCTCTGACTCACTCTGTTAACAATTTCTCTTTATGATGATAAAAAACTCCATTATGTGAATGATTCTATCATCCTTTTGTTTAGTAATTATCACACATAAAAGCTGAAGGGATTTTTTTTGCAAAATCGGTCATGTCTACTGTCTGTTCTATTGTTTGTTTTCACCTGCAAAATGTGTCTATTGATATATAGCTTTAGTTCAATCAGAATGTAGTAAATTCATAGGGCTACACTTGGTACTCAAGCACTAGCACTCAAAGTCTGCTGTTGCCCTACAAGTCTTTGAGAAGATGTGTTGTAGCTTCATTTTTCCATACTGTTCCTTTTGGGATTTGGAAATCTATTTGGAAACCATTCCCTGTAAATTTCTTTGGCTGTATTTTCTACAACTAAAAAATTCCCACCAATCCATGGACTGAGGGAAGTTTCCTTAAAATGAATTCTGTCATAAGTTAGGCCTTAAGATCTTTCATTAGAAGCTGAAAATTCACTGAGTGATTGTGTAGGAAAGATTACAGTTCTGGGTCCCACCCTGTCCCACTTCCACCTCCCCCCTGTTCTTTGTCATAGAGTATCATAGGTAATAATTTTTTAAAAAGCAGTTATTTGTGAAAAGTGGAGGTGTTGATCTTTCAGATGCTTGCTACTCTTAAAAAATGCCAAGACTCTGAATTGCACTTGGGAGTCGTGTCCCACTTAGCCACTACATTCGTATTTGCAAGGCAGTCGGAGGAATGCAGGTTAAAGGAATGCTTAATGCGTCTCTTTAAAAGGTGAAGGAAAGAAAAAGACCCTTTGACACCTGATCTTCAGGGTGTGAGAAGGCAGCTGCAATGTACACATTGTTTGTGTTTGTAGTTTATAAAAAATGTTGACAATTTTTGTTTTGTAAAACAAGGGTTCTGATAAAACATTGTCATCTTTCTTTCTCCTAGGGTCTCCAAGCAGCTCAGAAAGAAGCTCAGATCAAAGTTCTTGAGGGACGCCTTAAGCAGACAGAAATTACTAGTGCTACTCAAAACCAACTGCTGTTTCATATGCTAAAAGAAAAAGCTGAATTAAATCCTGAACTTGATGCTTTTCTGGGTCATGCTTTGCAAGGTAGTCTTTTCATCTTGTTTTCTGAATAGTCAGCTGCATGTCATGTTTGCCTTTTGTGCATGCTGTACTGGGCATTCTAGACTATTTCTTTTCTGAATAGATGCTGTATTTTAACATCTTATACTTCACAATTGACATGCATGATGTTTTTAAGTAGACCCTCTCAGCAGTGAAATATAGGAAACAAATTTTTTTTATTATTGAGATTTTTTAAAATGCAGATAATCTGCTTGCTGTTTTTTACGATTTGGAATGGTTTTAACTTCTGAATGTGAAATTTGAAAATTCAGTCCCATTCAGTCATCATACATTGGGAATTTTGGATTGGCATTTTATGTCATTACAGCATCTATTCTACTTCTCATGAGATGATACTGAGAAAAATTTAGAATACATTTGGGTACTTTTGTTTTATTTCTTTTTATAAATGAATATGTTTTGATTGGAATGTTGCTTTTTTTTCCTTGTTGTTGTATTTACACAGACCTAGATAGCATACCACTGGGTAAGTATGTTTAGCTTTCTGTGTACTATACAGCTGCATGAGTTACTAATTCATTCATGTTCACTAACTGATGCATCTTAGAATTTGAGTGTGTAAAGTTTGCATGAACTGTTCTGTAAATGTACTCATTATCATGAGCTTAAAGAGCATTTCTTCCTTTCTGAAACCGTCCCTAGCTCTCATGGTAGTAGCCCTTGTGGTAGTTAAAAGTGAAGACAGTAAGCAGAGCTGTATTTCAAATTTATAACTTGGTGCTTGCGAACCCAAAATACGTCCATACATGAAACTATTTTGTGATATGCTATTGTTGTGACAAATTCTGCTCATCTTTTTAGGTCTGAAAAAAGGCAATTCTTGACCTGCAGATCATTTAAAACTTTTTGTAAATACCTCATTTGGTAATGTAAACATCGTACGGAAAGCAGGATTATATCTCACTTTTTCAATTGGATTTAAGTTACTGACTTCACTGATTTTGAGATAAGTCTCCTGTTGCTTTTGCTTTAAAATTATTCCCAAATGAATTAAGCTTATTTTCTTCCCTCCAAAAAATTGGCTATATTTGGAACTTGAGAAAAAATTCCTGTTACCAGTGATAATTCCTTTTATGTTGTCTTGTGCTATTTTTAATCACATTATGCTGTCCTGTGCTAGTTTGCACAGTATTTCAAAAGCACAAAGCTACATGGAAGTGTATAGATCATAATCTAGGGATGGTGGGACATAGCCAGCTTCCTGTCAGGTGACACCTGAAGATCTGTGTCAGGGGAATCTTGCTGCATGCAGCCAGTTATTTATTCAAACCCCAGTGGTTTGTAGTATCACAGGGTCTCTAGAACAGGCCTTTAATGTGTGTGCATGTTCACCCCTGTTGGAGCATTATTTCTCCTGACAGCACTGCATTTTCTTTAGCTCTGGACAGGCTTTTACTTATTAACAGCCTTTGAAGCAATGAAAAGCCACTTGCTAAATGTATTGAAACAGTAGCTCTGTCATCAAATTTTCCATAGAGTGTTATCTCATTAAAGAAGCTTTTTAACATTTTGCAAGCATGACCTGGGGCTTTTAGAGTATCTAAGCCACTCAGGACTCTGCTAACACTCCACATGAAGGAAATGCAGCTGAATATGTGCACTAACCTAGGTCCAAGTTGAAATCCCAACTGCTGGCATTCTGTGTTTCGTGGATCACTAGTGACCAAACCTTTTGAGCTGCAGGGAGTTCAGACACCACTGTAGTGAGGCTTTGATGCTGGGGCTGCCAGCTGGTGCACAGGGACTGATACAGTTCCTATAGGTAGAAGTGTGGGTGGCAGCAGATCTTGGGATCAGTGTCACCAGGATGCCTGAAATCTCAGTGGTAAAGCACAGAGAGTCCTATCCCAGGCAAAGGGTTTGCACTTCCAGGGTGTTTGTGGTTTGCCCTCTTGATGCCTGCTTTCAGATCCAATATTTTCAGAAGTTCTTAGCCATTTGAATGCACTTGGCTCAAAAAAGCTTGAACATTCCCCAGTGTAATTGTGCACTTGCATTCAAGTGTAGACAAGAAGAAGTTTCAGTCTGCAGAAAAGTGCATCACAGGCTCAGGTTTTGACGTGAATGGATTTTCAGTGCACATAGGCCTTGGTGGATAAACTAGCTGTCATTCACTATCCCATCTGCTCTTGTGAAGAGTTAAAATGACCACGAAATTGAGTCTTGAATGTTGCTGAAGTGACTCCTCTTTGAGGAGTTTTGGGAGCTGCTTTTCCTTCCCACCTGTGACATATGGACATTCATGGATGCGACTCACAACCATCTCTGTGCAGATTTTGAGAGGGCTGGTCAAATATTGTTTCCTCTGTGTGAACTGTGCGGGTGTATCTCATTCTGATATCGTCCAATTGCCACTGCTTGAGGATGAAGATGAATAATCAGAAAATTCTCCACCTGTTCTGCAATCATTGGTTTACTAGCAGCTGTCTCTGCAAACCTTAGTGTCTTTACTAACTTTATTTCTCCTTTCATCTCTTCTCACTCCTGCAGAATCTTACTCTTTCTACCTTTTTGTTGATTCTGTGCACTGGTTTTTAGCTTGGGGTTTTGGGCAGTCTTCCTGTGTTGGATTGCAGGCAAACTGAATAAACTCATCAGGTCACATGAGAGTGAGCCTACAAATAAAATCCCATCTTTTATAGTTATTTTACACTTTCTACTTAGTTACCTGTAAAAAGAGATCACACGTTCTTTATTAGGAGGGGATGAAGTAACATAATTCTAATAGGAATCCTATATTTTTTAAAAATACATTTATTTTAGGGATGCTGCTTTTATCTTATTGAAAGGAGCAGTACTCTAAATCCACACTTTTGCAGAAGGCATATAATAATAATAGCAATAATAACAACACTAATAACAATAATAATAAGTATTGAAAGGTCTTAATCTGGCCTCAAATCCAGGGTGGAACAAAAAACCCCTAAAAATTCAGAGTGCTATTCCTGTGACTCTGCTTTCTTTATAACATTGTTATATTCTTGATAATTGAGATTACATCATTAAGATTAATACAGCAGTTGAGTAACTTTGAAGTGCATTGTTGGTGTCGGTTCTAGGTTGATGGTTTTAACTTTTTCAGGAAACATGTTTAGATGTAGCATACACAAAAGGCAGTATTTTCCTTCTCTTTTTCACGTTCCTTCTTAAAATTCAGCTGAAAGCTGCAGATCTTTCTTCCCTTTCTCGAAAGCATGAACTTGCACTTAAAACGTAGACAAACCTGTTTTGTTATGGGTTACAAATATATTGGTTCTACGCATTGCAAATTGTATCTGCTTTTTGACAGAAATTAAGTAAAGAAACTCATTGTCTCTACTAGTAAAGAGGAGGTGTAGTGAAATGTCATTACAAGGATATTTAATCCTTAATATTTCATGAGTATGTTCAAAAATAAGGGACTTTGCTTGCAAAAATGTGTTACCTATGTGCTTGATCTATGCCTAAAATGCATTATCAGAATAACATGCAAGTTAGGGGATTTGCTTTCCCAGCAGTTTGGAACTGATTGTACACGTGCCCTTGACTCATTGTCTCAGCTTAATGTTTTGTTTTAATGTTTGCATGCAGACATGTTCATTGGATGTTTGACAGTGTTAGTTTGTGGCATGCATGCTGGTTTTGTCTTCTATGGACAGGTTTGTGTACCCATTTTTGCTTCAGGAACATTTCTACTGAACAGCTTCCTTTAGAAATTAATCTCTTTTTAGGAAGCCGTTTGATAATATTAAGTGATAGCATCATCCTCTTTTGAAATGAATCCTTATATACTAATAAAGCGCTTGCTTCTTGTCCGCTCAAATGGTGGCACTCTGTATCAGAGGGGGCTGAGCCTCAGCTCGCTAGCTAGTTAAAAATATAATGTTCTTTTTCATTATAGCCAATCTGATTCTGTCTTCGAGCAAGATGATGAAAAAAATAGGCAAAAGAAAAATTCATACTGTCCATCAATTTACATCCCATATCTTCCATGTCTTGCAGATAATTTTCTTTGCTTTATTTGCTTTCTTTCAGATTTCCTTCTAGAATTTCTGGTTTTCTATCATCTCTGTTGCTCTGCTACAGTAGATAGAGGACCCTATTTGGCACAGTATGCCTAGATGTATGATGTATTTAGATTGTATGAAAAAATTTAGTTTATGTGCCAGGAAAATTCTGTGGGGGCTGGATAGAAAATAGTAAAGATATTTTGAAAATCCCTATCTTTTGTTGTCTGTTCATCTACATTCAACATTGTCTGAGTTGTTTTGTATAGCACTTAAAGGCTTCACATCCTGTTGTAGAGGGACAGACTAATGTTATTGTTTTGGAAATTTTCTAGAAAATTTGGAAGATAGTACTGATGAGGATGCCCCATTGCATAGTCCTGGAACAGAAGGAAGGTGAGCAAATCTCTGTTACTACCAATTCTAGAAGAACTACTGTCATTTCCTCCTTTTGTAATGTAAAATCCCTTAGAAAATATCTCTATCATTGTTCCATTATACTTTGCATACAATTTCAGTAGAAAGAAGAATAAAATAAAAATATCCATCTGCAAAAAGTATGATTTTCTAACTGCCATGCAATTTTTCTTTTAGTTCATTATCTTCAGATCTCTTGAAGCTTTGTGGTGAAGTCAAACCCAAAAGCAAGGTAGGATGTACGATGATAGTGATAATTCTTCTACATATCTTTTAAGTGATTCTATGATTATATAATAATTCATCATTTAATGATACCTTCTGGAGAATGCTCTTGCTTTGCCCAAGAGACTTTAATGAATGAAGACAAAGTGCAAAAGGTGAACTGATGTACTTTTCATGTGATTTGTGTGCAGTATGATTTCGTGCAACACTCATCTCCAAAAAGCAATGATAAAAATAACTTCTTCAATGTTTTGGGGTTAAGTTATTAGAATTCCAGAAAGAGATATGTTCTTCCAGTTACTGGCACTTCAAACTGGTGTAGATTATTATTATTATTTTCAGATTAGTATTAGTTAGGATACAGTTCAATGCTATTTTCAGGGGGAACTGTAAACATGCTTATTTTTTGCAATTTGTCACAGAAATCCTGAGGAAGTTTATGAAACAAATAGAAGTTTGACCTCCAGGATCTTAATTACAGCTGACATTGGAGTAGCATATCTAGGCTGACTATAGTTTAATATTAATGGCAGTGGGAACTGGAAATGTGCACTGATGGCAATTTTGCTTCTGTGCTCACAGGAGCATAAACCAAGTTTGCAAAGTAAATAGAAGCTTAGCCTCCACTTTTCCAACTGCAACTGGCTTTAGAAGAAAACATCTGTATTGGCTGTTGCATGATTTGGTAACATTCCTTGGTGTGCAGCTGTTCAGGCTATTTAACTGAGTTTGGTCAGAAAATGGACTGAAATAAACATGTCATTTTTGTAATGGGTCTTTTCAGACTGGATCTTTGTCTTCCCCACTGATCTTTCTTTCCCAGAGGAATAGATCTTAATTTCACAGTAAAATCACACTTAACATATGTGATCCATTTTTTACAAATTACTGTGTTGCACAGAGGTTAGCTCCTTTGTGAGTTTTTCTGTTGTTTTCAGATTGTTGAAATGCTGAATGAATCTTAATTCATGTGGACTTTTGAGTTGACTTAGACTAAGTAAGAAGCAAAGTTTGTATACGCGAAGAAGCACTGATGTTAGAAATCACACCAGTATAATTGTAGCTATTTAAATTTACACTTTGCTTTATTCCTCTCTGCTTTTTAACATTTCATTTGGATAAATTGTAGGCGAGTAATATTGTATTCATGTAGTATTGACAGGCAGCTGGTTGAAAGGATACCCTTGGAAACCAGTTGTCAAATCAGTGTTTCATGCCATTGGATTTGAATTGCCTTCTCTGAAACCATTGCCCAAAAGCAGAGGTGAGCATCTTGATTTAGTTTCCAAAAGGAGTTGCCAATGTTTGAGGGGGATGCTAGTTGCCAGCTGGTAAGCTCGAGTGTAGGACTCTCGGCACACTCCATTGCATGCTGAAATGGCAGTTTGTTTGTTTTTGTCTGTCTGCAGGCCCGCCGCAGGACCACCACGCAGATGGAATTGCTGTATGCAGCCAACAGCGACCTGGTCCCTGACAGTGGTGCTGCAGACTCTGCCTTGGCTGCCTCTGTCGCAGCAGGTGCAGAAACCCAAGAAAGTGGGGTGGCTGCTGATACACATGATACTTCTGCTAGGGACAGAGAGTTTATACCCCCACCATCTGGCTTACCTTCTAAGATAGGCAGCATGTAAGTTTGGCCATGCTGTACTAATTATCCTTTGCTTTTGAAAAATGCATGTTGCTATTTCTTGTAATCTATTATTTTAACTTTACAAATGAGGTTGAGATAATTGAAGCTTACTAAATAATACTGGCAAAGCTCCTTCCTTTCTACCATCACTCTAGAAAGCATAATGCAGTGTTGTAAGTACTGTTGTAAGTACTCTAGAAAGTATAATGCAGTAAGTACTGTAAGAACTCATATCTTACTGAAGATAAAAGTTCTGTTAAGTTGCTTTATTATAGTAAAGTTATTGTAACCATGTTCTATGTAGAGGGAAAAACTCTTCTAATACCTTGAATAGTTTGCTGTATTAGTGGTATGGGAAATGCACATTCTAGGGAGGTAGTGAGAATCTGCTTAGAACAGCAGAGAGATTAGGAAAAAAACAAAACACAACCCAAAAACTTTATATAACGTGGTATTTGTATATGGTCCTAATTATTAGGAGAAATCTTTTTGTGAGTTGTCTTGTATGGACCGTGTTTATATTGGAGAAGTCTCTGCAATAACAGAGTATGCAAGTAAAAAGTTGAAAGGAATATGTTAGATATTATGAATCCTCAAAAATCCTTTTTGTTTGCAGGTTGCACTTACCTGCAGAATTGTTTTAGTAACTGAAAGTATCTCTTGATTCTAAACAAAACTAAAAATATTTTTGTCTTTTTGCTTTGGGACCAGCAGATGTCTCTCACACACACTCTTTCTTTTCACTTGTTCTTGCTGTCCTTTTTATATCTACCAATACCACTGCTGGTTTTTAGCCATTCACTGCTACAGACCTTTTTCTTGGCTTTTTAGGTACTAGCTCCTATGTTGCACAGGCTCATATGTAAATTGAATGCACTTGCCATGTTCAGTGATGTGGAAATCAGTGTCCCATAGCTGTCTTCATGTTACAGGTTCTGGAGTTAAGCATCTTTTTAATATTCCTCTGTCCTATTTGCATAATACTTTTACGGCCGTCTCTACCTAATGCACATTTGCAATTTGTATTTTTTACTATGTATTTTTGGCATGTGCTTGAGGTGGCAATCATGAACAGTAAAACACTGCTGACAGCAATTATTAACCCATACTGATTGCTTCAGTGCAAATAGAATCTGCTTGGAAAGAATGCTCTTCAGAGTGGGCATAGGTGGAGAAAGCCCACTTGTTTCAGCAGTTAGCGTGAGATGAGTAGAGACTTTTGAAGCTTCAAGATCCAAAACATCAAGTGTTATGACCTAACATCCAAGACTCAGGTAATACCAACTTTTGCCTCACTCCATCTTCTAGAATGTATCCATTTATGAAAGTGAGCCAGCAAAAAGGCAAAACAGGATTTTTCCGAAACTGTTCTGCAAGCACTTAAGAGTTACATGGTGTCAAAAAATCAATTCAGTCAGCAGTAGACCCCACATATGGAATTGTTGTTGATCATGTTTTAGTAGATAGATGATCAAAAATTCCCACAAATAATCTGCAGTGATTTTCTCACTGTGAGTGTATATGTTTTTTCAAAACTAGAACTCTTGCTGTTTTATCTGGTCATAGTGGAAGAAAGTTTGTCTTTGAGCCATCTGGCCTTCCCTTGTGGGCCTGTGGTGCCAGCATATCTCGTGTAATAAAATATATTATTCAGGAGCAGACTGTGATCTTACCTGCAATAAATGTTTTCTCCTTTGTGCCACTTAAGTGACATTTGGAGATGTGGAGGCCACAACAGTAATCAAAAATATGGATTCTCAAAGTAATGGAAATTAATTATATGTTTAGGTGCAAATTTAGCTGTCTGCATATGTACAAACTGCTCCATTCTGAAACCTCAGTTTTCTTAGGTCTGTGGTGATTCCATGGTCCTTGGAGAGGGACTTTTTACAAGGGTGCATGTTGATAGGATAAGGGATAATGGCTACAAACTGAAAGATTGTAGGTTTACATGAGACATTGGAAGAAATTCTTTTCTGCAAGTGTCAAATACTGGAACAGGTTACTTACCTAGAGGAGCTGTGGATGCTCCATTCCTGGCCAGGTTGAATGGGGCTTAGAGCAGCCTAGTCCAGCAGAATGTGTTCCTGCCTATGGGAAGGGGTTTGGAATTAGATAATCTTTAAGTCCTTTCCAATCCAGACCATTGTGTGATTCTGTTACTTACGAAGGCACCTAAATACATATGGCCAACAGTTAATTGGAATTCTCTTCACAATGTTGGTTAGTGCAGTTGTCCTTTGATACCCTCAACTCATGCACAGCAACTTTTTCAGGGTATAGTTGTCTTCTGTAGGACTTGTGTCAGCTCTGTTCAGATGTCTGATGTCCTGGCAAATGTAAAAAGGCTCTGGAAACCTGGAAGTAGGTATGTGTCCCTCTCCTTTTCTGTGAGGTCATTGACATCATGCGCCTGGTTTTTACACCTGTGCTTAGGAAGTTCATTCCAGCAAGACAGCTGTATTTTTATAATATCTGCATTCCCAGGCTTTCAAAAAGAATTCAGAAAGTGATGATGCTATTTACACCCTCTTCTCAGGATGTTCCACTGTGGAGTCTAAGATGGAAGACTCAAGGGCAGGTAGAGAGTGAACAAGTTAAAGTTGCCTTTGTGTCTGAGTATGCAGGATGCCAGTGTGAGGCAGAGGAGCTTGGGTTCCAGTTTCTGGTTTGGTTTATTTAATGAAGCAGCTGCTCAGTAGACATATAAGCAATGCTGGCAGTAGACACTATAGCCTGTTTGTCATCCTTGCTGGAAGACCTGTCAGCCTGATTCATAGAATTTGCCTTGTGACCGCAGGATTTTTGCATTCCTGAATGCATACTGGTCCAGCATAAAGAGAGGCTAGTGTGTCCTGTTCCAACTTTTTTGGTGTCCTTTGCACAATATGCCTAGAGGTAACAGAGCCTTACATAGAAATGGGTGCTGTGGCCTTGAGGGAATTGTACCCACTTTCTCCCCTTCTTTTATAACTTAACTGCTAGGCTTCTGTGCAAAACCAGGCAGGTTATCACTTATCCTCCTTTTCCTGTCTCTTGAAGACCCTGGGGAGCTCTAGGGTTGACATGCAGTTCTTGGCACTAGGTCCTACAGGTCCCACACATTCCAGTTAGGGTTTGTGATCACTTGAGACTGTCTCATCTGCTTGAGTCAAGTAGCTGTTTGTGGTTGTGCTGTTCACGTTAAATCATGTTGTTCTGCATTCCAGTCTCCAGGTGGATTTTATATAGCACAGACTTCCTCTCAAGGGAGACATGTAGAGAAGTTGGAGCTATGCATATTCAGAACCTGTAGAGCTCTGAGATTGATGGTAGTAACCATGTCAGACGGGTGGCCTGCCAAATGAACTTTATCTGGTTAATTGAGTTGTGTGGAGCAAAAATACTCTTAGAATCTGCTTTCTTGCTTTTAATTAGTGTTTCATATTCGTAGAAAAAATCCTTCTAAATACAAAGAAACAGGAAAAAACAAAACAGATCTTGCTTTTGTGATTGCTCAACTAGTGAGAAATGGAAGTTCAGAAGAATGGAGACCACTCAGATTCCTTTCTTTTTTCTTTTGTCTGACTGTGGTGAAATGATTTGGGTGTCACCTTTAATATTGTCCTCTTGATATTTTTGCTGATTTTAATGGAGAATAAAAGGTTGAGAGAAAGACCACAATGACTTTGAACTGGAATTGTTTCAAAGCAGGAACTAGAGATACAAATGAAGGATGGAAGGAAATAAGGGAGAAGAGAAGTGGGGGACAAATAGATACTATGCTATAATAGTCAGGTTGTCAATGCGAAGTACCTTTCCTCACTTCCTATTTAACATGAATATGTTACTGCAAAGTTTCATTTGTGTATAAGAATAATTGTGATTTCACTGTTCTTCATGTCTGTAAATGGTCTATTGTAGATGCAAATATGGAAGCTTTATTATTTAAGAACTTCCATGATCTTAATTTGGGATGCATACTCCACTGCATTTCTTTTAGTGAGTCTCTTATTGCATTAGTAAATCTCCTTTAACTATTCAGTATCTGACTCTATATGTTGAGCAACTTTGAATGTTAATAACTTGGTATATTTTTATATTCAAGTGTGAGAACAAGTTTCTAATCCTTAAATTCAAGAGAGACAATAATAGATTAAGTACATTCTAAAATTTGAAATCACACTGAGAGCATGACAGGTAATGTAAGAAAAGCAAGTTCTGTGAAGGTCCTTAGAGTGAGATGATGATTGCTCTTGTTTTAGTTCGAGGCAACCGTCTCTTCCAGAGAAGAAGATACCTGAGCCTTCACCTTTAGCAAAGAGAAAAGCTTATGAGAAAACGATGGAAAAGACAAAGACGAAAGAACAAAAACTGTAAGATTCTTCTAAATTTATTTCCTCTGATGTAATTTGCACTTTGAAATTTCTTGAAAAATAAATCTGTATTTTTCTATTTCTTTTCTTCCAGGACAGTTTGTCAGTGCTGATTTTTATTGCTCAGGTCATGTGTGGGGTTTTTTCCAGGTTGTTTTTCTGTGCAAAATAACTCAGAAGCAGAGCCCTGAGAAAATGTCCTTTGGAGCATTTGCAAATTACTTTTTTTTTTTTTTTTTTTTTTTTTTTTTTAATCAAACTAATCAGTATCTCTAAGAGTCTTCAATTTTATAAGAATTTCTTCGTTTTACCTGTGTGTTTTCTGCCTGTAGCTTTCACTTTTACCACTTAATCTTTGGACGTTGTGCCATCTTGCACTCTGCAGCCTTAAGCTTTTTGCCTTCTCTGAGAAACATTTGTAGCTAGTGTTGCAATCTTAATTATTTGCTTAAGAAAAGAGCATCTAACATTTAAGGCATGTTGCAATTAACTTTTCTAACCACTCATAACCTGTTAAAGAAGATGTTCTCTTTTTTTTGTAGCTCAGATTCTGGAGCCCCAGAGGCTAGTCTGTCACCTCCTACTTCCCCACCAAGCCGGCCCCGTAATGAAATGAATGTTTTTAGCCGTCTTACTGTTTCTCAGGGAAACACCTCAGTTCAGCAGGATAAGTAAGTCACAAAGGGAAGCCTCAGCCCCCAATCAGGGAAATGCAAAGTGTGCCCAAGTTTCCAGTGTAGTGTCTGGTAGAAATTTTGCCCTTCTGCAAGACAGGAGGAGATATTTCTCATGTTTCTGTGTAGTTTTCAAAGGAACTATTTTAAACTACTATGAAACCACTGTAAAAATTTGAGAAAAGAAATTTCCTGCTGAACCTTGTTTCCTGTTTTCTAGGCCATGTCTGGTATTTGTAGTTTTAAACCCAAAATAGAAAAGAATGATAGAATTCTTAGATGTTTGTGTATTTGTGTGTGTGTTTACACTCAAAAATAGATTTTAGGTGATAATTTAGGAAATAGCGCTTTTGACAGTTACTCAGTTGCTCCAGTGTTGCTCAGAGTGCTCTCACAACAGCACCTCAGAGGATAGGACATTGAAATGGCTACAACACAGTTGTTTAGAGATTATCCAAATTATTAAACAAACTGACTTTAGGAGGTGATCTGCAGGAGTAGATGATATTCATATCTTGTTTAGAAGAAGTAGAACAGATTTTTTTCACATTAGGCATCTGTTTAGGAGCCTTACTTCAAATGGCAGTGGACTTTACTTGGCTAGAATCTCTATTACAGGTTTCAGTACTGATCCAAATATCATGCAGTGGTTATAAGCTGCAAGTCAGGTTTAAAATAAACCTTGATGTCTATCTCTAGCAAGATAAGAAATTGCTGTTGTCTGTTAACACTATTTTTTTGAATAAAATACGTTCTTTTCAGATGTTTACAGTCACCACATACCAAGCAGTGGTTTGCAAGGCTTTCAGTAACTGTGCTTGTGACTTCTTTATCTTAGCTTACTTTTCTTATTGCTAACTCCCACCAAAACCTTTTCATTTTCTCTGAACTGACTTTGAAGTCAAGTAGAAGAAACTGCCGAATCTGTTTGAGTTGAAAAATAAGGACATCTTAAGACCTACTGCAAATCATCATGTCTTGGGGAAATATTGTCTTGTATGTTTTCTTCTTTTTTATTTTTAAACATTTTTCAAAATGAGGGGAGAAAGATTTTGAACTTAGGATGGCTTGCAAATTGTGGTATTTGAGCGGCTTATTGTATATAACATTTACATCTCTATGACTAATATTTTGCATGTCTCTTCTACACTTAGCAGGCATTGATATTCAGAGTATTTTTTTTCTTTTGACATTCTCAACAAGCACTATCTTATGGAGGTTAACTTGTGCATCTATCTTTTTACATTTTTTGCCTTTACTTCTCTAAGAAAATGTTGGAGAAATAAGAAATGGCTCAGCTGCTGTTACTCATCTTCTGGAGCTGAAACAGTCTAATGTAACTTACTGCTGAGAGTGATATTTTAAGATAATTATTCTTTCCTCCCTACACCCCATATCATCATGGGTTTGAGATATACCTTGAGCAATGCTGCATAATGTATGTGGATTTGCATTGCTTTCCTGAGTTGGCCATGCTGTTGTTTGTTCTTCTCATATGGAGGTGTTCCTTTGCTGATACCTATATTCTTTCTCCTCACAATTCCACCACTGTTGATTGTAGGTCTGATGAAAGTGATTCCTCTCTGTCGGAGGTACAAAGGTACTCTCTCTTTCTCTTTTCTGTTTTCTTGGCATCTCTCATCAAAGTTATTCCAGCTCTTAAGACATTTCATTTTGCTGCTTGATTTTTCCTGATACCTGTGCATTGTTTCTCTTGCTTTTGCCAGAACATTAAATGTCAGAGATTTTGGTCAAGCACGTCTCCCCCTCTCCTTTTTCAGGGTGTTTTTTTATCATTGTTGAGCATGTCAGTTATTTTAATTGTAACTGAAGCATGGTGTAAACATTTCCTTAGACACGTTGTTTCTGTCTTTGTTTTCTTAAAGAAAAAAATAGGGGCAGACATTTTCTTACGTTTTATCTGCTTCTCTCCTTATTTTTTCTTTTTCTGTTTTATGCTTTGATCACTAAAAATGAAATCCTAGTGTAAATAAAAATGAGTAGGTTTTTTATTATGTCTTTCTGAGAGAATGCACAGTGACTTAAGAGATGAAAGAAATGTTGCCACTCATGTCCCTGTGGGTTAGGACTTTGGTACTTAGTGAAAAATTAGTTTATCTAGAGAAGGTCAGTCAAAGAACTGCCAGTAATGTGATGATGGCTTTGTCTGGTCATTGTAGCAGTTGTAGTGTATTTTTGTCTGTAGATTTTAGCACACTGCACATAGGTAGATAAATAGCTTCAGGACATGTATTTTACGTGGCTTGTCACAGAAGTGAGTGGGTGACAACAGCAGGAGGAATAACTCACTCAGTTCAGAGGCAGCATGATCCACTAGAGAATACTACAGAGAAAATCATTAGTTAGTGTGATGCTAGAAAACAAAAACATAGAGATCTAAATTAATTAAAAAGTAAATTGTTCCTGTTTTTTTGAAAACATAAAATGGTGCAGATTAAAGGTGAATGCCTTTCCAAAATGAGGAAGATAATGTTATACAATTTAAGGTGCTATTAATACTAGTAAAACATATAGAAGGATTGCTGAGGAATAATGAGGTATATGAGTGAAAATGTCCTGAGCTGTAAAAATATTTAAAATCATAATTTTAGTGTACTAGATAAACTAACCAGTTGTCACAAAGTTAGCTTGTATCATAAAGGACTTTCTCTTTTCTATAGGAAACTTCTGGAGAATATTACAAAATTTTTACATTTTCCTAAAGCATCTGATACTTTTCGGTTTGATTTTGTTTTGTTTTGATGAGACAGGGCTATGGTTTAGTTCCTTTTCCTCACAGTTGTGTGTGTCATTCCCAAAAGAGCATGACAGTA
Organism: Brachypodius melanocephalos; assembly: GCA_013398615.1. Lineage (NCBI taxonomy): Eukaryota > Metazoa > Chordata > Aves > Passeriformes > Pycnonotidae > Brachypodius > Brachypodius melanocephalos. The sequence goes on along the minus strand of VZSR01001299.1, from coordinate 4,538,323 downwards.
AGTCTTAACTGCAAGCTGGCCAGGTCACAGCTGTGTTGCATGTTTTTGGCATTACCGTGAGGCTTTCCTACACTTCACAGAGATAAAAGGGTCTATGTGTGTGCAGTTGTATGCATGAGATTTTAGACTGCTAGTAATTTTTGTTTGGTAATGAATTGAGGCATTTTTTTCAGGCGAGTTAGTCTTTTGGCATCACCACAGAATTAGCTGAAAGTGCCCAGGAAGTTTCCTCTGGAGTGTCAGCATTCCAGTCATCCTCCCTTTTGGCCATTTGAGCATGAGCATGTTTTTGGGTTACAGGGTGCAGTGGAAGCCTTCTTCAGGCACAGAAGTTAACAGCAGTTCTCTGTCTGCCCATAGAATGCAGATGACATGAAATGCGTGCTGAGTTTGGAATTGGCAGTGCATATTATATTTGCTCCATTTTTCAGATTGTGCTGTTTAAACTAAGATGTCTTATGGTTGATCTTGGGCATACAGAAGCTTTAAGTGTCCTGGTTTGCTTAGCATTATGCAGACTTTGCCATGTACCCAGCATTTAGCACCTTGTCTTTTCATTTGTTTGTTTTTGTATGTGATTTCCTTTAACTGATAGTCCAGAGTTCACATGTGTTGAGCCTAAATAGTAAAGTCCTTACACAGTGTATGAAAGGCATTCAGCTGTTCTGCCCTCATATCTAAGAACGCTAAGTTGTTTTTTTTTTTTTTCCCTAAATGCAAGTAAATTAATTTTATCTGTGTCTATTACTATGCCCAACTCACATGCCTTTTGTTTCTTTAGGGGGATAATTAACCCATTTCCTGCTTCAAAATGCATCCGATCGTCCCCGCTTCAGTGTATCTATACAGCTGAGGGACACACCAAGGCTGTGCTTTGTGTTGATGCAACTGATGATCTTCTCTTCACTGGATCTAAAGGTTGGGCAAGCTCTGTGCACCTCTGCTGCCTACAGAGGCTGCTTTGGCAACTTGGTGTGTTGTGAAATTCTCAATTTGTGCTTGGTGCTGTAAACACAGTGGAAAATTCTAAGAGTCCGTTACTCAACATAAACTGAAGAAGGATTTACAGTAATTATCTACAGGTTCCTAACTCCAATGTGTAGTATTTGGCTGCTTATTTGTAGTGGAAAACCACAAAAAGCAGTAACATTAACATTTGTTGAATGATATGATGGTAGCAGTCATGGTAGCATGTGCACACTTGATAAGCAATGCAAAGTAATAACTTCAGGGTGAGGGTGGAGGTGGGAATTGGCACACATTTGGCTCTACTGCACAGAGTTTGAAAGTCCTCCATGCCATAGTTGGTTCTTCGAGCTATCTTCATCTTCTGCTTCCTCTGTGCATCTTGTTTCCTGTCCTTTGTTGTTACAAAAACTGTATGGCAGGTGTGGGAGGGCCTGAAATTTTGGTAATCTCTAAGTTCCTTACTGGATGGTGCAGTCACTCTATAAACTTCTCAAACTGATAGAAGCAGTGTTTTGAAGAAACTGTTTTCCTCCTGTCTGTAGTGAGTTTCCATTGTCGTTTCTCAGTTTGGCTTGAAGATACCACCAGAGGCCACCAGAGCTCAATGGTTACTTTTCACAAACACCTATTTTAATATTGCTCAAAAAGTGATTTTTGTATGTTGTGCTTTTTCTCTGGGCCTTTTCACATAAAGCACTGATGGTAAAGGACTTGTTATGTTCTTGGTTGTGCTGCTGAAAATATGGCAGACTTTTTTCTGAAAGTATCAAAGCTAAGATGAGCTAAGGTGGCTGGGAAGAAGTTAACACCTGTTGACAGGGAGACTCTCCTTTCCACTAGTTCATATAATAAATAAACCTTGAAATTTCAGGACATCCTTTTTATCCCCGTATTAGCATAGCTGACAACAGATGCAGGTCTTCCAATGCTAGTATTCAGGAATGGTTTCTGTAGCTGTTCTACTAGCTAGTTGTTAAAAATACCAAATCACACACTTTGAGTGAGTTGGCAAACTTTTGATCTTGCTAGTTTTAAGCAAACATTTCAACATTTGTGCAAGTTTATACAATTGCAAAGGAGGACATTGATTTAGGTTTTGTAAATAATACTTAGTTGATTTCTATTGAGATTTTGCATTTAGTGGCTATGTGAGGAAAAAAAGTTTGTTTTAAAATTTTATTTTACGTCTAGGTTTGTATTCTAAAGGTTTGGTAATTTATTTTTTAATGGATGTTTGCAGATGTTGCAAATATTTACTTTTTTGAAGTCATATTCTAGCTTCTTAAACTTATGGGAGAGTTTTTCCTGTATATGTATTTTTGAGGGGATTTTACCAAGTACGCTTTTACTCAAGAGTGTAGACAGTTGTTTAATCAAACAAGGTTAAATCATTTGGAAATTGTTGCTGAAGCAGAAAGTCTTGGCTCACTGACATCACATAATACTTGCAGAGAAAATCAGAAATGCATTTGATAAACTCTCCTGTGCATTGCAGATCTTTGATCTTGGTAGTTGGTGTTTTGAAGTGGCAGACAGGTCTTGCTATATTTACCTTCACGCTATCGTAACTAGAGTCTATACATGAAGCTTTCTCTTCATCCATCCAGTGCTTATTTCAGTATAAATGTATGTAAAAGACATGGAATGATACAGACATGGTGCAGCAAGGAGAGTTTCCTGTTCTTGTCAGTAGTGTTGCAGATTTCTTGAACACTTCTATGCATTTGGGATTTTAACACATAAAAGGTTGCAGAATTTAAATTCCTTTGCTATGGAATCAAAACAGTGACTAAAGCACACCCTGCTGGGATGTTCAGAGACCCCCCCAATACACTGAAGAGTTTGGATCCCTTCTAACCTTTGTAGTTTTGTTGTGGCAGTCAGAACTCGGCCATACTAAGCCTCAAAACTTGTCCTGAGCTGTGTTTTTGCTAATACATTTTTTAATTAAAAATCAGATTCTTCTCTTCATCTGACATCATCCACACTTTACAGCCTCTGAATTGTCTGTATTTTCACTTCTCTTGAGATTTTTATCCTTTTAAAATGCTTTGGGAGCTAATATGCAGATCTTGAATGCACATTTAATGATTAACCTTGCTTAGTTTTGATGATGATGATAGATGGATGCCTATGTGTATTTTTTAAGACCTACTTAATTTAGCTGTTTTTCTGCTGAGTCTACACAAATGGAGGAAAATGTATGAGTGCAGATAAATGTGTGTACTTTTTTTTAAAATTAACTGAGTCTATTGAGATTTTTCAGGGTTTTTTAAAAATTATTATTAATATTTTTCCCCTTTTCGTTTGTCTTTGTATAGATCGTACCTGTAAAGTCTGGAATCTGGTAACTGGACAAGAGATTATGTCTTTAGGGGGTCATCCAAATAATGTAGTTTCTATTAAATATTGCAACTACACCAGCCTGGTCTTCACAGTTTCAACCTCCTATATCAAGGTGTGGGACATCAGAGATTCTGCAAAGTGCATTCGGACGCTGACGTGAGTGTGCTGAACCTCAGATGCCCAGGATTCAAATGAGCCTTACTTTTAGATACATTTTATTCTATTTAATTCAATAGTGCAGCACAGTGTAATATAAGTACACTGTTGGGAATGGAAACTTTCTTTACATAGTCAGGCTAAGTCAGTATGGGGCACCAGTAATATATGGGAACAGAAAACAATTTGCATCTAGAGTTTTTATCAGATATTCAGTATTCATAATTGGCTTATAGCCTTTTAAGCTCAGTGAAATAGGTTTGTTTTTAGAGAGTATACAAAGTATGGCAAACAAACTATAGAATTTAAGGTTTTGGGGTTTTTTTCCTTTTTCTCCTCCTTCTCTATGCTCAGGTCTTCAGGCCAAGCTATGCCTGCTGATGTGTGTTCAGGAAGTACTAACAGAACAGTTGCTATCCCAGCTGGAGAGAACCAGATTAATCAAATTGCACTAAATCCAACTGGCACATTCCTCTATGCAGCTGCTGGAAACTCAGTGAGGATGTGGGACCTGAAAAGGTACTGAACACCAGCCAAAGAGAATGTTCTTTAGGTTACACATGCATAGGCAGCAAAGTTGTGCACATGAAACTGTCAGTGAAGTGTTTCTTCTCTATGGTAGTGTCCATACCCTAGCAAAGTATGGTATCAGTTACAGATCAGCTAATCCATCTGTGGTGGTTACCCAGATAATGATTTTCTCATGTGTTGAGGTTGTGGTGAATCATTTCAGTAAAAATGACTGGAAAGCCACAATGTTTTGTTTGACTGGCACTAAAAAACACACTCTTTTAAGGTGAGTATGGGAATCCTGACTAGTAATTATTGATGAGATGATGGAAGCCAATAGGAGTAATGTAATATAATATGGAATTATGATAGCTGCACTACAATTACACTTTAACAAACAGAACCTGCACCCAAAGAGTGCATTCCAAATGCAGAAAATGAGGGGACTGATTCACCTTTACTTTAAAATGTTTTAATGCTTATTTAATGCATAGAGGGGTTTTGTTGTATTTAGTGTAGATTTAATATTTGTCAATGGATACGAACAATAGCGTATAGGTAAACTAGAGGATTAGTAATGAGGACACAGGGAAAATAAAAAGATCCATTGTGTCAGAAACTGTGCTTTGGACTGTACTGGATACAGGAAAAATTAACAAATCCTCATTTCTTCTCTTATCCTTAAAGATTTCAGTCTACAGGAAAGCTAACTGGTCACCAGGGTCCTGTTATGTGCCTTACTGTCGATCAAATTTCCAATGGACAAGATCTTATTGTCACTGGTTCAAAGGATCATTATATAAAGGTAAACCACTAGTATTTGCTTATTTTAACTTGGGACATCAGCATGGGATGCAGGCTTCAGCAGAAGTGGCTTATATCTGCACATTCAAAATGTGATAGCCAAGATGAAAATTATTTCACTGGTCATGGATGATGAATAATGCTAATTCGTAATAAACCCATACCACTTCTGTGCCTTTTTTGTTTCACCAAGGAAGATGGATGCATGGTTGTCTCTAGATAAGTTTTTTCTTAATCCCTATTAAATTGGATACCAGGTGTACAAAGTCTTGTAGAAATATTTGTAGCACCTACTTTTAGGTAACATTTAGCTCTTTAAAGTATCTTAAGTCAGTGCTTCTGTTTTGGAGTGCAGACCTCATTGTTTCAGCAGAGACAGCTTGTGTGTTCTCACGTAAGAGAGTCCAAGGTTTAGCCCAGGCTCTTTCTGAACTGTTACCTGTGTTCTGAAGTGGGGAAGACAGCAAGGTCAGCACTTCTCAGCCAAGGTGGCCAATAGACTTTTCTGCCTCTTGGAATTGAGACTAATTCACTCAAGGATACGGAATCTGTTTTCTGGGAGGAGGGGCTTACTTTCCTCTTTTTCTTTTTTTCTTTGCTCACCTCAGCCAGTGGCTATTTGAACCCACAAGCTCCTGTTTCTCAGGGCTACACCCAAATCACCAGACTCAGGGAATTGTAGATCATCCATAAAGCTGATCCTCATGCTGCAGAGAATGAGCAAGAAACCCTAGCTTGTTATGAGGGGATACCCATTGTTCTGTTCTTCTCACACACTGGAAAAAGTATATGAACACAGCTGGGGATGGAGCAGGATCCAGAACTCTTGTGAGCTTTCTCACTGAGCTGGGCTTTCTTTTTATCATATTATTCTACAATTCTTGGATGCTTGGCTGTGCACTCTGCCAGATGCAAAAACTGCCTGACAGGTTCGTGCATAGTTTGACAGTTTGGGCTGTAGATTTGAATCCTACCAGCAGTGTCCCTATGGTTAGAGGCCAGGGGATTCTTAGGCAATGGGGAGACAGCGGCAGACACTCTGAGAATTATGTCCCTGCACAGTTCAGAATATTGGGTTAGTTATGAGCTGCCATCCTGGCACAGTAATGAGTGAAGGACCTCAGTGAGAACAACAGGGTGTGATCTTGTAATGCAAGTTTGTCATGCTGGGAACTCATGTTCCAGCAAGGAGGTGGGAAGGCTTTTGGAAAACAAAGCTGTCAACAGTCAGAGAAGTTTTTCTGTCTTTGTTGTGTGTCTCTTCTCCATGGCCAGGCTACATATATCCTCCTAAGCATGCCTGGATCTTGACTTACACCACTAGAATGTCCAGGGATATTTCAGCCATTTCTATGTGCTTCAGAGTAGTGTGTGTTCTCCAAAGTGGATGTCTCCAGAATTGTCATTTGTACTTTGGATAGTATAAATGATCTGTATGTGCATAGTCAGTGCAACTGTCCATGAATTCTTGATGTGTCCATTGAGCCCAGAAAAGAGAAGATTATGTGGAGACCTCATAACTTTCCAGTATCAGAAGGGGGCTTACAGGGAAGCCAGAAAGGGACTCTTCATCAGGATCTGTAGTGACAGAACGGGAGTAATGGGTACAGATTGAAAAAGGGGAAATTTAGGTTATGATATTAGGATGAAATACTTCACTGTGAAGGTGGTGAGACACTGAAACAAGTTGCCCAATGAGGTTGTGGATGCCCCAATGCTGGCAGTGTTCAAAGCCAGACTGGATAAGGCCTTGAGCGCCTGGTATAGTGGGAGGTGTCCCTGCTACCAAAGAGGGTTTGGGACTACATGATCTTTAGGGTTTGTTTTAACCCCTTAACAGTCTGTGGTTCTCTGCATGGGTAGGTCTGTTGGGCTACCAGGTCTGGTGACAGATACTGTCATGCCATAGGAAAATACTGTCTTGGCTACTGAGTCAGTAATATTAGTCATCTCTAGGTACCTGATTTTTCTGGTTTATCATTGAATTTTTGTTACAATTGGAACTGATGCATGTTAATTGAATGCGGTAACTTTGAAATTACCTTTAGCTCACAAGGTATTATTTTACAGTACCAAGCTCTCCCTTTTCTACTGTCAAGCTTATTCATTCTGAAAGGCCAATAAAGAGCAAATAATAGAGGATGAAGTTTGACATTTGCTTGTGAAACAGAGCTGGTGGTTTAAAAAGTTACAGCTCATCTATTCTTTCAGCTCAGTCTCACCTGGTGAGTTCTGGCTCCCTACACTGTAAAATGAATCAAGATTGCTTACACTGCAGCTCTAGGAACAAAAACTAATGGGATTGATTATGGCTTAAATTGTTAAAACAACCTTACTTAAAGAGTCTGTTTTAACACCCCATTCTTGCAGCACAGGCAAGGAGAGAGGTGTCTAGTCCATGAAAAGCATCAGTGTGTAACCCTTACCAAAACAACTTGTCCAGAAAAATGTATTAGTGCCTCTTTCTGAAGCTACTTACCTGTGCAATTCTCCCAGTGTGAGTTATGTTTCCCAGACTCACTCATGAGCTTTGTTTCTCCAGCCCACCAAACAGGGTACATATGGACCCTTCCTGTGACACTACTGTGCATGGGATGTTCAAGTAGTAATAGTACTTCTTCCCAGAGCAGCCTTCTCTGAAGTCAGTGGAGCATTCCCACTTCAGGCAAGAGGTGGAAGAGGAGAAAGGAATGGTTCTGGTAAATAAATTCTGTCAAACATACATCATGATATAGTGGCCTGTAATAAGACTTAACAAGTTTTTTTCCCTAAAGTTATTTGCTGCATGACTTTCAAGCAGGTTAGATGGCAGAAAATTTCACGTAACATGTTTTATTTATTTTAGATGTTTGATGTGACTGAAGGGGCTCTTGGAAGCGTAAGTCCTACACACAATTTTGAACCTCCTCATTATGATGGCATTGAAGCACTTGCTATTATGGGAGATAACCTTTTTAGTGGATCGAGAGATAATGGAATTAAGAAATGGGATTTGTCTCAAAAAGACCTTCTTCAGGTAATGAAAAAAATCACAAGCTTCTGTGACAGTCACGCCGTAGAACTATTTTCAGGATGTATAAATGTTCAGTCTCATACAATGACTATTCACATAGACACTGGTGCTTTTAATAGGGAAGGCATGGAGCACTGACTAAGAAAGAAATCAATAATGTACTTGATCTTTATGTGCAGTTGCTTTTCTCTTCTGTGCATGTAGCGTCAGGAAATTCTGATGAAGTGGTTATCCTGTTTTAGCTCTGAGTACGTGGGATTTGTTTTTCTGCTTCAGAATAAAAGCAGCGTTTGCCTCATCTGTGCCTGGAATCATTGGATACTTGTCTGTGACAAGTTAGTAAATTTTGGATTGGGAAGTTGTTAATGAGAAACAATACTTTAGATCAGGCTACAGAATATTTTCTTGTGAAGAGGTGTTTTATAGCCTATCTTGCTCTACGCAGTCTTAAACTTAGATTCATCTCCTTATACAGTGCATGTGTTATGTAATACATACAACACACTCATAGTAATGCTTGCTGTCACAACACATTTGCTGTATGATTTTCCTTATGTAAAAAGGGGAAAAAAAGGGAGTGGGTGTAAAAGGACCTCAAATCTGGGGAATTTGCAGTTTGTTTGGCATGAAGAACTTTGATTTTTGCCTACCTGCTATAAGCTGATCTGTTCTTTTAGGCCTTACACGAGATTCTCGAGGTATAGTTGTGATTATTTAACTTGAGACTGAATGAGAACTGGAAGGCAGAAAAACAAATACCAGACAAAACTGCTGTTTTTGCATATAACTTTTAGGGAAAGAAGGAGCATGCATTTAATATGAAGACTGATAGCAAGGAAACAAATAGAATTTTAAATACTGGGACATGAGAAAATAATGGACTGGCTACTTTAAAAAGAAAATTTCTATATGGGCATACTTAGTATTCCATAATTACATGAACTTTCTTGACCTTCATTCAAAATTGTCCAGTTCAGTGGCAGTTCCTTTTCAAGATACTATGAAGACTTCACAGTTAAAATAAGGATTCATAAATTTAGCTTCTCACAGAAAATCTTCATTTGCACATATTGGGACATCTGCCCTCACATCTGTCTGTCCAGGAAAATGTACTAAGCAGCTTTTACCAAAATCACAGAATCACAGGCACTGGAAAGATTTTGTGTTCTCAGAGTGACTTCATTAAAGTTGTAAGAAGTGTCTTCACTCTTGCCTTTTAGGCTCATTAAAATATTATGCAATATGCATTTTTGCTGTTGCAGTTAATTTAACATCAGAAAGAGTACAGGATCGGGGTGAAGAAGTATGTAAACTGGACTAGTTATATCACTTTTCTTGTTTTCTTTTTGGTATATGGGTGTTTAGTAATTTCTCTACTTTGCCTTCCCCTGTTTGTTAGTTTTAAGAGTAGAACTTGATAAGAATAGTCTCACACTTTATTCTTTCTTTTTATTCCTATTTCTATAAAATGTTGTATGTTTTTCAAGGAGGTAAGACTGAAACCTTTGACAGAATATAAATAATTTTTATTCATTGTCTTTTTTAGGGAATGAGAAGTGCTGTTACTTTGCTAATCATGTGATAATTCAGAGTGGAAGGACCCATTGGGGGTCACACAATGTGAAGTTGTCCTGCTGGTCCAAGCAAGGCCAATTTTGTAGTTAGGTCTGGTTTCTTAAGGCCTTGCCCAGCTGAGTTTTCAAAACCTTCAGAGTTGCAGATGGAACAGCTGCTCTCCTTAACCTACCCAGCAACCAAAACCTGAAACAGCCGAGCTGCTTTACAGCAAAAGTGCTAATGTTGCATCTGAGGTCCTGGTTTGACATACACATATTGGCCAGGTCTGGTCCTCTATAATTGATGAAAATCCCTTAACGAGCATGCTATTCAAAAGAATTTGGAAGTCATCTACTTTGCTTGATGTTACACATCCCAAGTCACAAAACCCTGCTGTGACCAAATTTATAAGAACCACAACCACCCCCCCCTCCCAGTTTTATGAAGTGCTGCAGAACCAGACTACCAGTGCTGTGGTAGCTGTGTACATTATAGATGAAACACCAAGGTGATCCTAGAAAGCTGAATGTACTCATTATGAGCAATGCAGCAGAGCAGTTCTTACCAAACTGAACTGGAGAAAAGCCACTTTTGGTATCCCCAAAAGACAGCAAATTTGGGCTATTATTTCCCCATATTTTTATTTTTCCCCATGTGTTTATTTGTGAGAACAAATAAATTCATTCAAATAAGTTTGAGAACAAATAAAAAAGGATGTTGTTCTCAGCTGGTCTGTGCAGCATTTTGCTTTCTGAATTTGAACCCTTTTAGTGCCTTTCCTCAATAAAGAATTAATGTGTTTCTGTGAAGTGCAACATCACAAAATCAATTTATAATGTGTAGTGGGAAAATAAAATTAAAAAAAAAAACCCAAATACAGAAACAGTTTCTGTCTTCCTGGTGTATTTTTGTGCAGTATTTTGGATTTTCGTTTTATGTGTTTTATAGCAGTTTTACAGACTTGAAACAGAAATACAGAGACCATATATTCAAAAATGCATTCAAATATCCATTTGAAAACATGCAGACTTTGCATTATCCTAAACTGATTTCTGTTCCACATTAGGTCAGTTGTGCATATTATATTTTCTTCTTGTTTTGCAGTACAATTTCACAAAAAGAAACACTTGGAAGTTAGCACTCTCCTTGCTCTAAAGGTGCAGGAGCCACGCAGAGCCATATAGTAAAACTGCTGCAGGACAGGAATCAGGCCTACAGCTTGGGATTTTTCCACTTCTGTGCTTGTTCCTCTGGAGTTACTTGTAGCCCTGTGAGACTTGTTTGCCTTCTCTCTTTCAGCAAGTTCCTAATGCTCATAAGGACTGGGTTTGTGCTCTTGGCCTGGTGCCCGGTGTGCCGGTTCTGCTCAGCGGCTGCAGGGGAGGCACCCTCAAGCTCTGGAACGTGGATACCTTTGCACCCATTGCAGAGATGAAGGGACATGACAGCCCTATAAATGCCATCTGCACCAACTCCAGCCAGATTTTTACAGCAGCAGAGTGAGTTCTTCTCCATGAATCTTTCTTTTCTGTGTCCCCTGCTAGATTTCTGTCTGTGCACAAGCATTTAGGACATGTGTGAGTCACTTCATAGAAAGCATCAGGAGACCTTATCCAGTCCATTATCCTTATCCAGTGCTAATATCTATCACAGCCATCCCCAAAGTGGGATGCTTGCACCCCATGGGATGCACAGCATGATCCAGCTGGAATAAATTACTAGAATTCAGTGGTATGTGTATATAATTAATAAATATACAGGGCAGTGTGGGCTTAAAAAAAAATTTAGTGGTAGGGGGTGCATGATCAAAAAAAGTTTGGAGACCACAGGTCTACAGAATGGCAGTGAGAATTTGGCAGTATTTGAGAACTTTCTAAGCTTGTCTCTACAGCTGGATTATTTCCTGGCAGGACTCATTCCTGGCCTGCGCAAATTCTCCTAAAAGCCATGGCACATGGCTATTGATTTGTTGGTTGGTTTGTTTTTAAGTGCTGGCATACAGCAGAAGCTTCACAAGCCATCCTACCATACTGCAAACACCTTGATTTGAATATTTGTTTTCTCAGTAAAGTGAGCAAATTGAGGACCTGAAACCTCAGGGGAGCTGACCAAGAAAAATATCTTGTTATGCAGAGTGTGCAGGAGATGGCAACAGAGCCTCTTTGTGGTGTAGTCTGAGCACAGGAGCTGTGAAAGCTGACATGTTAGGTTCTTGTGCCAATTGTGGAAGCTTCTGGCCTTCTGAATTAGAAGCAGGTCTTTTTGAGTCATAGCAGCATTACAAAGTTGCCAAGTTTTCATATTTGGTCAAATTTTATGTTTAAGCACTAATAAGTAGGGGTAGAGATGTCAAAGCTTATGTCTCTGTTTGCCTAAAGATTATTAATCCATTTAGAACATGCATCTGAAATTCATTCTTTTTTTTGTCATAAAAAAAAAATTCAGCCTTTTGGTATTTCTAGCAGTGGGCTTAAGTTCTAAAAAATTTGGAGTGTTCCTAACAATTTACAGTGAAATGGAGGCACAACTCAGAAAACACTTAACTGTCACAAAGTCAGCTCTGCCTGCTGGTTTCTTTTGAGGAGATTGTGAGGAATATATGAATCAGTGTTGGCTAGTCACTTGAATGTTTATGAGAAATTCATAGTTTCCCTTTCATGGAATAAATTGCTATTTAACAAGACTAACTCTTTATTTTACTTCTGAATTATAATAGAGTTTTGTAACACATCCTATGTGACATTTTATTTATACATACTTTAAAATTGTGTAAATAGTGATTTTTTTTTTCTAAAAGTACAGAACTACAATCTCAGCTTCTGAGCACCAGCTCACTGGTATATGCTCTCTAGCACCTTGCAAATGGGTTTGTTGGGAATTTTTTTGTTGGAGTGTTAAGAGTTCATATTGTCATGTGTTTCTGTGCTTTCTTTACTTTTTCTTACCATAGACTGACATGTCTTTACTTTCCTTAGGCATAAAGTCTTTATACTTTCTTAGATGGTTAAAGGTTATAGCCAGTGCTGTGATAAGGTTAGGGAATCTTCAGTGTTGTACATGTTAGATTATAAAGTCTCCTGGAGGTGGAATAACCCTTGCATGCCCATTAAAGAACTGTTATTTTGCCAACAATACCTTTTTGAATAAGACATTCAGGCTTTTGAGGAAGCTTCCCTTGCTCCCCTTGCCCTCTCTCTTTCCCCAGTGTAATTAAAGTGCTCTGATACTACTTTGTTTTGGTTTTCAGTGATCGCACTGTGAGGATCTGGAAAGCTCGAAATATTATAGATGGACAGATCTCAGATACAGGAGATGCAAGTGAAGATCTTGCCAGTAATTGAAATTATGGAGGATAAAGGAATATATTGATCTATTTGAGGTGCACTCTATGCAGTTTGCTGCACGTTTGTTAGTTAAACACTGGTGACTGGAATGGACTGAAAATGTGTGAACTCTTCCACTAGACCTGCTGTCCTTAAAATATGTACTGTATTTAATAACCTCTTGGTAACATGCTTGAGTCTCAACAGTCACGTGTATCTCTATATATTATGGCTGAATTTGTGTGCATATGTAATACTTGCAGTTTAAATTAACTGGAATTCAGTCTTCTCTAATGATCATCTCAAACTTATAACCTGAAATATATAACAGAAGTGCTCTGCTGTATTTCACTCACAAGTATGATCAGCTGTTTTGCATTTTAAGGTAACAGGAATAACATGTCCCAGGAATAAGCCTTTGATTTTGAGAGGCAGTTTGAAGATCTTAAAGGTCACTTACACTGCTGTTAGGAAAGTGGAGTGAATAATAGATGGGAAGAAGCTGTTAAGGATACATCTACCTGACATGGCTGTATCCTGCTAACAGCAATTGCCATATGAGTTGTGTATTGATAGCATATAATCTGTGTTGACCAAAGTTGTGCAGTTGTGTATACTCTGTGCTCAGGACTAGAACTCAAATGCCCACAAATGGCTATGTTTTATTTGTGTTTTGCCTACGTTCTGCAATGACTAGGTGTTCTTAATGTCATGACAAATATATCTTAATCTATTTTTCTTATGGATTTGTTTCTATCATCTCACATTTTCTTTTTTTAAAGCAAATTGTCTTTCCTTTTTATCTAATTTTATATGCTGCTAAATGTATTTTAAATACACTGTTTTGCAAACCTTGGCAGTTACTTTGAGAACCGAACCACGTATATTGGAAAAAGCTATGTAAATAGATGGTTGTATAAAGAAAATATCTTATCTTGTGCCTGTATGACTTCTAAAGTTCTTGGAACCTGGATATTGAGGGAGGATGTATAATTTACCCAGCTGCTCTGAATATTAATTTGTAAATTCTGCAAATTTGAAAATTTTATGTAGATTCAGAAAGTGTTTGGATATTGAGTTTTTTTTGGTTGTATTGTTTTTATTTTTCAGAAGATACCAGTCTGTAAATTATAGTTTGTGTGGGTAGCAAATAAAGATGTGAATGTGAACTGCTTTTTTGCTCGTTCATCATACTTCCTTAAAAAATTCACTTCCCTTGCAAAGGTGTTGCATATAAACCCCACAATTTTACACAGTGCAGTAGGGTAGCTTGGTGAGTACTATAGCCCATATGTTGTTCTTGTATCCCATGTCTGTGTTCTTGGCCATTATTTGTGGTTTTAGAGTACTTAGGAACACTAGGGGGATTCCCTCGCACTTTGTACAGTACAGAAGAAGGTGACTCCTGTTCCTACAAGATGACACTTCTCTTACCTTATTGCATATGGGCTGTCAAACAAGGAAAAGTTCTGATGCCTCTTACTGATCATGGAGGAATTACTTCCTTCTGTGCTCAGCTTGAAAGGAGATGAAAATACTGCTTGCAATTTGAAGTTACCAATGTATTCTAAGTTTTGATAGAAATGAGTGATGAATGATATGTATTGTTAAAAACAATTTATAAATTAGTTAAAATTAGCAGCAGCACTACCACTTAGTGTTTGTCTATCATGCTTTTTAGCTATTCAAAAGGTCTACACACAAATGATTTGGGGCTATATCACAAATTCCCAATGGAGAGTGGATTTACATTCAAGACTCACATGAGAGGCTTTTTGTACCTGGCGGAGGGTCTCTGTTCCCCTTGGCCCAGCAGGTATTGTGCCAGGCTACCCAGATGATACCAACAGCTTGGTGACCCCTTGTTTTGGGCCTGAACACTCATGGCTCATGTGAATATTGTGTTTTGTGACTGCAGGGCAAAAGCCCTTGCACACCTGGGAAAAGCCTCCCTCTGTCCAGATGCTCGGCTCTGGCAGACCATGTGGAGCTGTGTGGCCGTGGCCAGAGCTGCAGATGTTCTCTCCAGTGGTGCTTGGCAGTGAATATATTTTGTTTGGCCTACCTCCTGATAGGCACTTATGTTACTTAATGTATTCATAAAAATATTTAGTTTTAATTCTTTTTTCTTCCAGAAAGATGTTTCACCTAAACCAAGTCTTACCATAGAATAAAGCTTTCACACCTTTGCTCTGAAAGTACTTGCCACCAAGTAATTGGAAGAAAAATGTCATTTTGTAAAGGTCACAGTATCAATGTCTTGTTTTAATGGAGAATTTTTTGACTGTTTGTTTTTCTCCAGGCTTCATCCATGCTGTAAACCCACATGTGACAAACGATAATAAGAAATCACAAAAAAGTAAGCATGGGAGTCCCACTCCCTGAACATGTTTTGTGTCAAAAAGAAAAAAAAAAAGGTCTCTGAAAAATTAATTTTCTGAGAAGTCGTGGGAAAATCATGTTTTCTCTTGAAGTTGGAATTCAGAAGCCAAGCAAAGTGTGTGGAAAAAATTAGACTGTATCTCATGTTATCTGCTTAGATACAGGCAAGGTCATGTGTTACAATTAATGTCATTAAAAAAATGAATGGTGAGAAAATATTTGTAATGCTTCTGACTGTGTACCAGAACAAGAGCTTATCGTGCCCCTGCCTTGTATAAAAGGCTCCAGGCTGCCTGTAGAAGTCCTTCTTCAGCCATGGCAAGGATGAGGAGCCTGTGTTTCTTGGCTGTTGTGCTCACAGGTAAATACACCACATTTGTATTTTGTCATATGCTTCAAAAGCAAATTGTAAATGTGATAATAATAGAAGAGCTGTTAAAATAGATGATTGTTTTCCATGTAAAAGGAGAGAACAAGCATGGCACTGACTTCACCTGAGGTGACTGTGGGGGGACAGCAGAGCTGGCTTGTTTAGAAATATGCCCCAGTCCTACAGAGTATTCAGCACTTGGGCACCAGCACAGGCAAAAGAGAATCAGTGGAATCATTCAGCTCCTAAAAGTTACCCATGGCTTTGTTAGCTTTTTTCCTGTAATTTTTACCCCAGCATACCAGAGGTTAATTTGGTCCATAACATAGTAAAGGGAGAATACATATTATTTTGTTGCTGGAGGAGGGAACCTCTGCAGCAAATGCCTTTGAAATGTACGGATGAACCCAAAATGTAAAGATCATTATTACTGAATTAAAGTCTGTGTAGTAATACTTCAATTCCTTCGTTATGCCTTAATTTTAATCTAATTTTTCAAAATTAAAGTCACAGTTTTTAAAAATCAATGAGGATTATTTTTCACATATATCTTTTCAAGTGCCTTGCTTTAGCTTCTGTTCCCATGGAAATTATCATGGAAAAGCAGCAAGTAGCCATAGCTGTTGCTATATATTCAGCTGCTTGTTTGGGTTTTGTCTTCTTTGTATGTTTACAGACATGGGCTGTAAATACAGTGAAAATGATGGGGTTTAAATTATTTTTAAAAGTAGGGAAGGAAAATTACGTCTTCCCACTTGCTGCTATCATGTTTGTACTACAATAGAAGTAAATCCAGGAACAAGGGATGAACAAGGTTGCAGCCTTATTGAGCTGCTCACACCTGCAAGTCCTTTTTTTAAAATTTGCTGGAAAATGTAAGCTTTGTATTAATGGGAGAAAAAAAGGAAGAAATTTCTTGTTTTTTGCTGTGGCAATTTTTTTTTTTCCTTGAACTAGTTTTTCATTCACAGTATCATTCGTAAGAAGTATTTTGAAAGTATTTTACAATACAAATTAGTTCATAAAAGTTTCCCATAAACCTATACTGTGTAAAATGACACCACATTATTAATCTGCTGTAGTCTGTTCAGTCATACTCTGATTTCAGCAGTAAAAACACTAATGCTGCATTTGACTGCCATTAGAAAACACACCCCAAACCAAAATTAAATGTGCTGGGTTTAGTTTATTGTGTGCTCCAATAAGAAATGAGGGATTGCAGAAGGATGCTCATATTCCTATTATGCTTTAGATGAAAAAGAGGATAAGAACCTATAGCTGTTCTGTGTGACAGATCATAAGGGATGAATGCTGGACAGAGAGCAGTCAGCCTGTAGGAGCTGACTCTGCCCCAGAAAACAGAGGTGGAAACCAATCCTGCCTGACCAGCAGCTGGCGAAGGTTAACAGCCAGATAATTCTTGTTAATTCCAGCCTCTACAAGATGATAATGAGGCACTGTGGCAGCGAGCAGTGAGCTCTGCTGAGCAGCCTGGGAGCATCAGACCTGAGTGACAGATGTTCCGGTATAAAAGGGGCATGAGAGTTTTCTCAAAAAAAAAAAAAAGTAGATGGCACTCCTGCTTTTCTGTGTTCATATCCCCCACTTAGAAATCAACTCTGGCATTGCAACATGATGGTATTCTGTACCGAAAATCTACTGTTTCATTCTGTAAATTTTTCCAGTATACATAATTACTGCTTGTTCACATCTGCTTGTAGAATTCTTTCTGTGGAGAAGCCCAGACTGCATCAGCAATCATATTTTAGGCTTTCAAGCACACAACAGTCCACATTAAAAAAACCTCAAAACCACACAACCTAAAGCAGAGGTATTAGTCATTTTGTAGAAAAGGGCAATTATCGTTCAAGTAGATTTAATCTTTGAATATTGCTGTAATAACTAAAATGACATAAGTTAACTTCAAAATAAGTATGCTGCTTGTGATATGTCTGCTCTCTCCGAGAATATTTTCTAACAGCAGTTTGTCAGCACAGCAGGGAGTTGGTCTTGTGCTCCCCCTGCTCTTGGCAGGCTCTCAACCAGAGGGCTTGACCTGCAGCTGTAAAAAGGGAAAATTTAGCACCTTACTAAGAGGTTTGTTTCATGATGGTTCTGTGAATGACTAATATATGCCTTTTCTTTTACTGCTGGCATCTTCCCGTTACTCATAACCATACCTGTATTAACACAAACTACTAATACTATGTAGATGCGGTAGTCATACGATACAGAAAAGAAACCCAATACAAACATATACATATACTCAGTGTTCTTTCTATTTATATCATACAAGTGAATGCTGCTTTTCACATATTTACATCTCTATAGATAAAAAGCATCTGTGTATAACACAAGTATACAGAAAATGTAACATTTTACTATCGATAGCAGTCCTTATTGAAGAATCCCTCCTGTTCCACCAGCCTGCAGTGTTGCTCTCATGCCTCACCAGCCGCTTCATTATGCTATTTAATTTTCTATGAGTATTTCAAGCAAGTCGTGCTTCAGCTGAGCGCAGGCAGCTTTGAGTGCTGAATTAAACAGCCCCACTGCCTCGGCTTGTAAAAGAAAGTGGTTGTTGAGCACACAGCTGCTCTGCCGTCATCTTAGTCCAAGGGATCATGGGCGTTAGCTCCAAGACAGGGAGAAATCACGTCCAAACCCAAGAATGACTGAAGTTTGCAGTGCTGTGGGGTTCTTTAAGGCGGTTCTCTGCTGCTCTGACGGCTTTTCCCGGCTGCAGCCCTAGGCGGGTGCCGGGGCTCGGAGCAGGATGCGCAGTGCCCCAATGCCATGGCAGTGCAGAAGCGCATTGACTGCCACCCGCAGCCCGGGGCTTCCCAGGAGGCCTGCGAGGCGCGGGGCTGCGCCTGGTGCTCCACCGATGTGCCCAATGCTCCCTGGTGCTTCTTCCCCGAGGACAGCCCCTACGGCTATGCCCGGAGTGGGGACGCTGAGAAGACGGACAAAGGCTGGAGGTGAGTGCGTGCGGCTCCTGGGGCGCTGCAGGCTGGCACTGCCCCACGGCTGCGGGGGGAGCCGCTCCCATACACGTGTGATAAGGAGGGTAAGGGACACCTTTCCCTGTGCATATACCATACAACTGGGGATTCTGCTCTCACCATGCCTCAGGTGAGGCACAGAATAGTCCCTCTCACCCTGGGAGCTGTGTCCCAGAAACCTATGAAGTCGTCTTTCTTTGGTGGCCCCTATTTTATCCATCAGCATCAAAGAGGGCCTAAACTGACCTCAGGGATTATTTCTTTCAACAAGTCAATGATTTATTTTTAAAGAGCTGACACAGAGTAGCTGGATGGTTCCCCTGGCCTGCCCCTTGTCTCAGCCAGTGATGAATTGTGGTAGGTACCAGCATGTGTTTCCACTGCAGAGTCACACTGAACAAGCGGCAGGCCTTGACCCTCTTTGGAAATGACATTTCCCCGATTGTCTTGGAAGTGGAGTTCCAGACAAAGGACAGACTCCGGTTCAGGGTGAGTGCTTGGGGGTTGGAATCATTTATTCAAAGAAATGTGTTAAGGAGTGAGCTGACCTGCCCCCTGCTCACCTTGTTGTAGCTCTATGACCCCAACAAGCAGCGGTTTGAAGTCCCACTGAAGATCAATGGCCCCGGGGTTACTGCTGAAGAAGCCAACTATGAGGTGGAGTTCTCGGAAGATTCCACGCACTTCACGATCAAGAGGAAAAGCACTGGCACCGTGCTGTGAGTACTACACATGATTCATATATAGCGTTTTGTAAAAATTAGGTGTGATGGGGTGAGCACTGTTTCCTTACACCCTGTTGCTTGGGTCTGTGTGACAAGGGGTCTAAGGCAAACTGGAGGTGATATAAATGCAGATTTACACCTTGTCCCCGAAGGGCTTTCATTATTAATAGGGGTATGTGCCTTATAACAGCCAGTTATCTATATGCATGTATAAAAGTTAATTCAGTGAGTCAAAAAACTTCTGAGGCTACAACTTCATGGCTTGGGATGCTGGTAAACTCCACTCATCAAAGTGCTGAGCTAAGATTTCTGAAATTTGAGGTGTCAGGAACTGAGCACCAACACTCTCCAGCAGGCAAGTCTAGGAAGCTCAAAGCCATGGATACCATAAGCCTCTAATTGCCACTGATGTCAGTGAATGGCACTGGCTCTAGTCTGTCCCTCTGCAAAAAACCCATTTGTTTCCTCAAGTTAGTACTGTAATTTTAACTTCAGCAAAAGCTCCCTTCACTAACAAATGTCACCAGGTGTCATAATTTCCCCTTTCCTTGGCTTCCACCTGCAATCAAGGTGCGTTCCTGCCTGCTGATTTTGGGAATGCAGTGAGCAATTTAAGGATGGCTTAACATGAATGATCCAAATAAGACAATACAGCCTCTAGAATGGTCTGTAGATGAAAGCTTCTTGCTGGGTTTTTAATGAGCTGATCATCCTTTGAATGACAGTCTCACGGCATTTCTTTATATATGTCATAGTCAATTCTGTTAAGTTTTATTTATTCAGGCTATTTAAAATGAATGTATTATGTATTACTCTGATAACAAAAATAATTTAATTTCTCATTAGACTTAACAGCTCTGTGTAAACAGTGGGCTTTTGTTAAAGGGCCAGTTTTCTTCTTCTGTCTGTAAAGGCTTATTAATTGTAATGCTGATGTAAGGGTGAATGCATAACAAGTGACTAGCTCATGGCCCATTCCCATTCAGTCCTCCTCACCTTCACCCAGACACCAAGGGTTTAGCCTGGGTTGATCAAACTTGAGATGTCCCAGTAAAGGGAAGGGGCCTGCCATGGAGCAGATGCAGCCAAAGTCACAACTTCAGTGACAGGCAGAGGAGCATTAGTCGGTCCCCACTGAGCAGGTTTCCAGGAGGGCACAATCAGTGCTCTGTTGTGGGCCTGGGAAAGCCTCCTCCATTCCCCTCCATCTCTTGTGCACCAAACCCCATCCCCAGCAGTGGCAGAGGTGTGTGCTGCAGCAGTGATGTGCTGCAGAGCCCAGGGAGGCAGAGGGCAGCCTTGGTTTGCAGCACTGGCACAGCATCAGCAGTGATGTTCTGCTCTTCAGCATCCCTGTGGGAAATTGTACATTGCCTCCAGACAGGTAAAGGAGTGCTCCTGAAACCCAGCCAACCCCCAAAAGAGGAAATTGTGGGTGAATATAATGCACAGACAATGGACTTCTTTCCTGCAAGCAATGGTGAGGCTGCTCCCAAAATATTCTCACCAGCAGAGACACAGGATTTTGTGCACAGAAAGGAGAATTGTATGTTCCTGGGAATTCTTGTTTCATGTGAAATGGCACAGCCAGTACTGTAGGCTGAAGGATCTTGTCAGAGAGCCATTCCTCTCACAGCTCAATGATACTTAGTTTGGTTGTATTCCCTGTGTGAGGAGCAAAAATGCTTCCCCTTCATTTGTTTTCCTGTCCATCCTGTCAGAGTGAGGAAATGCAGGTGCTCAGAGATAGCTCCACAGCCTGTCTTAGAGGGATTTGCAATCTCCTTAGCCACCAAAAAAAAAAAGCTGTGCAGATGGAATCTTTCAAAACAGGAAAGCAGGTTATATATCCTGGCCTAAAAGCTATGGGTGGCTGCATTCACTTTAGTGGGAAGGATGATCCCTCAGCAACCAGCATTATAGAAACATCCCCATCAATGGCTGCACTTGGCTGGCTGGGCCCAGGGCTGTGCTGGTGGCATCTGGCATGTTAAGTAGATTATCATGTTAGTTCAACCTGCCTAAAGGCAGGTTTGAATTCTGAAACCCAAATCGTTTCCTTTGGGCTCCCTCCAGAACTGGGAGCAGCTGCTTCAGGGCACCAAGCTGCACAATTGGTATCCTCTGTGCCTGGGCTAGGTTAGGGCAGGCTGTGTGGGAGAGCATCCCTGAGAAACAGGCAAGTGCCTGACTTTAGCCTCCTATTTTAAGATGTGAACAGCCATGGCCTTACTCTCTCAATGAACAGGTGAATCAATTGCTGATTTCCATATGCACACAAACACTGCTCAGAACAATCGATGTGGGCAAATAAAGCCTCTTCAACAGCTGCTGCATTTGCACTCCCCAGGTGTGGGTGGATAATAACTTGTGTCTGCACCAAACCAGGTCAGGGTTCTCTGCTGGACCTTTTAAATATCTCTGATGAAAGCTTATCCATAGTAAATATCCTCAGAAATCTGCTTTTCATTATACTTCTTATCCCTTGCTAGCAGAGCCATACTGCTGGATGACCTACCCCTCAAAAAAGCCTAAATTCCCTCAGAATGCCCAGCATGCCCTGGAACAGCTGACAGTCCACCTGGGAAGGGAGCAGCCTGTCCCAAGCAGAAACACAGTTCAGGTTTGGGTTGCTCTTTCCAATTCCACACGTGTTTCCCTCCCCTCCTTTCCGAGCTGCAGTCTGTCCTGCCATTCATCTTCACGCTGTAGCCTGTGAAGCAATGGGGTATCAGGCTCCTGTCTGTCTGCTTGACAGAAAACCCCATCCCTGCTTTGCCACTTATTGCACAAAGCCTCCTCGTGAGGAATTATTTCATTCTGCATTGGAAATGCTGCAGGGGAGAGGCAGAGGAGGCTTTGAGTGTGCTTTACAGGCATTTCTCACGCTCGCTGCATGCAGGGAGGTGTAGCTGAACTGCAAGGAGGGCAGGACAAACTCAGGGCTCCATGTAATCACAATAACAGGGGAGGGGAATAAACTATGTGAGAGGAGAGACATTAACAGCTGATTGCAAAACTCGTGCAGAGCCAGGAGCAAGAATAAAAGGCCAAGTCCTTGCTACATTTTCAGCTTGCTCTAAGGTAATCAGTTGACAGCTGCTGCTTTGCCTGCATGGGGTGAAAATTAGCCAGAGTCATGTAGGGAGATGATCCAGGCACTGCTGAGGGCTGCTGGGACCAGGAGCTCTTGGGCTGCCTCCCTTTGTCCTCCCAGTAATGCCTCTTTGCTTACCCCCTCTTTTACCCTTCTCATCCATTGCTCTCCTGTTCTCTGTCCCATCCCATTCATTCTGCCGCCTTCTGCTCCGCTTTTCACCCTTTCCAATGCTCCTGCTGTTTTGCCACTAGACAGGAAAGGTCCTTTTCTGTGCCAGTAGCTATCCAAAGCCATGAGGTAAAGAGATACTACATCCATGCATTCACTAGGGAGATGCCAAGGGGATCAGAGGATCAGATGAGACACAGCAAAGCATCTTGTCCCATCCAGATGGGATGTTTTCTTTTTTCCACAAGAAAACTAGAAACCTGCATCTGATTTAAGGCTGCAAGGCACAGTTCTGAACCGTGATGGACAGGGACTAGTGTGTGGATCTGCCCAGAGATGAAGTTCCCAAACTGCTATCTTTGTTGGGCAGTGGAGACTGCAGGGACCCTCTTTTCACTCCCGTCATGCTTGGGAAATAACTGTTTTGGCAAAATTGGTGTGGTCAGTAGAAAAATGTTTTGTCAAGAGATTGGCTTTAGTTTAGTAAATCCTTGCTTAGGGTATTCTGGTTGATCTTGCAGCTCTAATGAGAAACTGTCCCATCGTTGGCCAGGGCTCTACATTAGTAAAAAGAGGAGAGAAAATACTGTGTTGTAATAAGGCAGGTGAGGAAGCTGAACAGCCTGTGAGTTGTTTTGTGGTGCATACACTCAGGTTAAGCTCTGTTCTCCTTTCTGCTCCTGCCACTCTAACAACAGCAACTACTGGAGGAGGTAAGATCAACTGGGAGCATGAAGGCTCCAAGAAAGCGTAGATTTTCTCAAGAACAGAGAGTAAAAGGCTGGGAACTGTTTGCTTTAAGACGGTGATAAATAACAAACACATGCTCATTTTGCAGGGTGTGATTACTCTGTGGGACTCAGTGCCCCAGGTCAGCAATGGCACAGGAGGCCTAGCAGGATACACATTCAGCCATAATAAAAAAATCATCTGTAGGAAAATAAAACCCCCAAATACGTTTGTCCCCATGCTTCACAACATCACTTAATTCTATGAAAACAGCCAGAAACTTCCTCCATTAGCAAATTATTGCAAGACAGGCTCTGAGTGACATCTTATGCCTTCCTTTGTAATATCTGGCCTGGGCCATTGCTGGAGACAGGCTGCAGAGGGATGGACTACTGATTTGATTCTCCACTTTAATATCCTGACTTTTCCTTCATGATGTCACACAAATAATAGAAGGCAGAATTTTTTTTACAAGCCAGATAGGAATTACTTTCTGTTAAGCATTTGGAATACCTTGTTTGCTCTTGCACTTGGGAATATACTGCACAAATAACCAAAACCTAATCAAGATTTCCCTAATATCCAAAAAGGCTGCTGCAGAGTTCAGCTGCCTTTTTTATTGTTTTTATAGTTAGCACAGACAACACTTAGCATGAAGATATTTTTACATAGGCAAGGCTATTAGAATGATTTATAATGCTATATAAAGCAAGGGGAGGAAATTGTATGCATTGTGAGTAGAATGGGTTTGTTCCTAATTTGTAAGAGCCATTATTTTAGTCTTCTAATCATTATGTTACCTAGGCAAGAAGTATTGTAGGTATATCACTTACCCAAGTGTTTTTCAGAGTAAAAATTAAGCATTGTATATCCAGTGAGTTAGGATAGGTTATTTCCTGGTATCAGGGTATTTCCTGGTATCACAACAATGAATACAGTGGAAGTAGAGCAGAACTGTGTCAAAACCTGTAAATATACTCTGCACTTCTGTTTTTTTATAAATGTCATGTTTGTGGAAAATCTGTTGATTACTCCTGCTGATTTTCTCTACCTACTTGACAAATCACCTTTAAAGTAAGATAAACATATAAAATTCAGTCTTGGTGGGCCTTCTGCACTCCAGTCGTTTCCCAAGACTTACACCTAAGAAGGAATACAGCTGCTGTGAAACAGTGGTATGGTTTAACCCCAGCCAACAACCAAGCACCACACAGCTGCTTGCTCACTCCTGCCTGAAAGATGAAGGGAATTGGAAGGGTAAAAGTGAGAAACTCATGGGTTGAGACAAGAACAGTTTAATAACAGAAAAAAAGTAATACTAGTAGTAATAATAATAATAATAATAATAAGAATGATGATGTAATTTAAAGGAAAATAACAGAGAGAAAAATAATACCCAAGAAAGAAAATGATGCAAATGACAACAATTACTCACCACCATCTGACTGATGCCTGCCAGTCCCTGAGCAGCAGTCTCCCAGCCAACCTTCCTGCTACTTTTAATGCTCAGCGTGAAGCCATATGGTATGGGATATCCCTTGGGTCAGTTGAGGCCAACTATCCCAGCTGTGTCCCCTCCCTGCTTGTGCACTCCCAGCCTCCTTGCTGGTGGGGCAGTGTAAGGGGCAGCAAAACACTGTTGTGGTCTGTTAAGAACTGCTCAGAAACTAAACCATGCCTGAATTATCAACAGCTTCCAGCACAAATCCAAAACATCACCCCATACCAGCTACTATGAAGAAGGTTAACTCCAGTGAAAACCAGCAGTCAGTGGAAGTATTTTTTAGCAATCTGAGATCAGTGGAAAACCATAAAGAGCCGAGCTCCTAAGGTGATGCTCCTCAGCATCTCCAGTGTGTGGAGTCAGTCAGTGCATTTGAGGTTCATTTGAAAATAGGGTGTGTACTCCTCACTCCCTACAGTGCTTTAGCACTTTATGGGCAGCCTGTGCAAACTGTGGTAGCCCAGACCCTTTGGAAGGGCGTGCCCAAGCTTTGCCAGGGTGCTTAGACGCCCTTTTTGGATAGCCATGTGAAGTTACAACTAAATTTGCACACGGATAATATACAGGGTGGTCTGGAGGCCAAAAAATGCAGATGTTATAGAGGACATTTTCACCAAGTGACTGAGTGGACCTGTTGTCTACAGCATAAAATAATGAGCTCAGTTCTCCAGGATTCATTGCATCGGGAAGAAAAAAAAGACCAAAACTCTCTAAACTTAAAATTATTTTTGAATGTCCAGATAATGCATGACGCCTGTCCTAATGATGTATCATATATGTGTCCCAAGTCTCCTAATTCTGGGGGGTTTGTAAGTTTAGAAGTTTAGAAGTGCCACTGGCTGGTTGCTCATAGCTGGTTGCTCATAGCAGGTGAATCAGCGCCTGGAGCCATTGCACACACTGCAGTCCTTGGCCTCCAATAAACCTCAACAGAGAACTTGCTCAGAGAGGTAAATTGTCATGTCCAGTCTGTGTTAAAAAGGACTGATTGTGCTCCTGAAAACCATCTTGCACAGCCTTTTAGTCATCCCCCTCAAACATTGTGACAATGTTAGTCATGAACTACACCTTTAACATGAACAGGATGTTTTATCTATCTGCCTACTCACCTTCCTTTAATACTACTTCCCTGGTCCACTGTAGTTATGTTTCATCCTGATAGCCAGTGGCTTGACTGCTGGGTGTGAGACTAGTTCCCTTACTGGCTAAAAATGTTAATTTTTACAGAGACCTTTTCAATCTGAGTCATTCTTTTTTCCTGGTAAGAGGTTAAAAATTAGAGGGGTTCATTCTTTAGTATAGTGCACCACGTATGGAAGAAAAGAGCAGCTTTTATCAATCAGACTCCTTGGACAGGCAGCAGCTGACTGTTCACAGACAATGGGCCAGGCAGACATGTGGGGAGGCTGGTTTGTATTTCCATAGGCAAGAGTGTTCCTACCACAGACCCACTAACAGGTTAAGGCTTTCAGCAGTGACTGCAATGTGACTGCAGCTATTACCTCTCGTGCAAAAAAGAAGGGTTCTTGTCCTCGCAGATTTTGCCTTGTCTAACTTCTAGTAGGGGTTGCATTTTTGACAGTGAGCAACTGTTCAGCTGTGTTTTTACATTTTTTAGATCCCTTCTGTTGTCCATCACGGTGCTTTTATGGTTCATAGGACTCTTGGAGGAGAACCATGCGAATTCCTGCAGACATGATGTCATTTTATGCTCCCTTCTGTTTTGTTCCTTCTGAGGGAAGGTGGGAGAAATATGACAGTTTCTTTTATTGTATCCAAGGGTTTAAGGAATGGCAGACATAATTTTTTTCATTTAAATGATTGCTCTTTGCCAACACCACATGAGCAAACACATAAAATAGCACAACAGCGTACCACGGTGTGCTGGAGAGCACAAGGACTCTGGAAGCTGCGTGGGAGTGAAGGCAGAGAATAGTGCCAGGGGAAAACCTGTTCATACTTTCCTTCAGATGGAGATGACATAATGATGCCCAGAAAAAAAGAGAGTCATTACCAGGCTTTTTATGTCATGGTTAATGCTATATTTAGCGCATAGCTCTGCTGGCGTGTGAAGGTCTGGGGAAGACAAGGCTGATGGGGAGCTGTGCCGGTGGCACAGCACGGGAAGCTGTGCTGGTGGGGTTGGCAGCCCTCAGGGAGCTGGGCCATGGACGAATGCAGAGCAGGGCACTATTATGGCAATGTCATGCAGAGGTAGACTGCCTAACAATTGCCTGAAGGAATGTATGAGTCATAAACCAATTTCTACACAACACGTAAAAATATGGTGCAGCAAAGGGTTGTCGTTTGCACCACCCCAGTGGCCTTCCTGGTCAGGGAAGGGACTTGCTGAGCTGAAGGAATACTTTAATGCCATGGTAACACTAAGTGTTCTCATGATAGGAAATGTCCATGCTATAATGTGGGTACCACAAATGTACAAAGCCTCATGTCCTCTGAACAGACATCATGGGGAGAGCTCAATGACTTAGGACAGATATTTAAACTCTTCCCAAAGCATTTTCCCTATGGCATAGTTTGAGTTTTTCATAACCCTGTGGTCTGCTCAGAGCAGTGACACTTCCTGCCTTAGCAGAGAGGAGACCTATGTGACAGCTCTCCTTTGGGCAGGAATTCGGCTCCAGAAGCTATCCCTATTCCTACACAGCAACTGCTTCTTGCAGAAAGGCCTCTATTGGTCAAAGACTGGATCTGATTCTTGGGGATGATTTGCTTGCATAACCCTCCTAAAAGAAAATAATTTTATTCAGTACTGCATGTAGGTGGATATGATAGCAAGGAGGGATGGAGGGGTTCCTGCTGGCAAAAAAAAAACCCAAATCAAGAGTTATATACAAATTCTTACTTTTCCTGCTTGTGAGAAAGGACAAATAGACTTCTAAAAAATATGCAGACCCTTTAGTACCTGTGTGTGACTTTGGATTTGTCTGAAAATTTAGGGATAGTTTGTGTCTGCATTTTGCATAGAGAGGCAAGGGAGTGCCTTAAGCATCCCAATGAGTGGCTGTCCTTGCAGCCTTCTGGGGAGAGCCCACCAGTGTGGTGGGAACAGTGGTGCCCTCCCAGTCTTCCCAGCAGCAGGGGCTTGTCCCCAGGAAGGGGTGCTGGTGGCACACGTGGCAGGCCACTCACCAGAGCGCTCCCCTCATGGGGGTAGAGCTGCTCCCCACCAACACAATTCGTCTCCCGTTTCTCTGATTTACCAGCCAATTTGATCAACCATTTAATTTTTTCAAAATCATTGACGGAAGAACATTAAAAGAAGAATTATGCCACTTCTGTGCTCTATGGCTTGGGCTCATTTATTTTAATTAGCTGTGACAAATTCATGGTTAAACAAGGCTCAAGAGGGTGCTATCTAAATGAGCTACTCATGGCATACACAGGACCATTAACAGAACACTTCTCCACAGCTTGACTATGTTCTCCCCCATCTAACTTACAGCTCATTATAGCTCTAGAGATAGGAAACAGAATGTAGCACCTAATTAAAATGTGAGCCGGTGTCCACAGATGATTCAATAGAAATAAATGCATTAAGTTGGTGAGAAAAGCAGGACAGAGTCATCACAGTAAAAACACCCAATTCAAGCAGTCTGGAGAAAGCTATAGTTCTATTTTAGGCGCCTACATGAAGTTGGGGGTATTCAGATCTTGATACAGCAAAACATTAAAAAAACAGCTGTTAATATCTGAAAAACAGATAAAATATGTGTTGTTCTCATTAAGTATTCTGAACTCCACTGTGTAATAATTTTTAGCTTTTCATGTTGGTTGTCATAGAAATAGCATAAGCAACCACTTATTTTGATAATAGATTTATAGTCTGTCTTCTGTTGTTTTAGTTGCTCTTTTCAAAAATTTTATTGATGCATTTTTTCATAAGTAGATATTCACCAGTGCAAGATGAATGTTATGTTAGATTAAGCATGTTAGACACATGCATAGAATTTAATGGATTTTTAATACTGTTATTCTCTAAAATACATAAGAAGTATAAATAGCCAGACATGAACTTAAAGTGACATCTTCCAAAGAGAAGCAAACTAATCCTGTGTCCCTTTGTTTGTCACAGGTGGGACAGTCCCCTGGTTGATCTGTTTTTCTCCAACCAATTCCTTCAGATCACCACTACTGTGCCATCCACTTCTGTGTATGGGTTTGGTGAACATGAGCACCCAACCTTCAAGCACAACATGGACTTTGCTACCTATGGCATGTTCTCCAGGGACCAGGCACCAACGGTAATTTACTCTGTGCAACACTTTGTCCTAGCTTGGTGTCACCAAAAGGAGGTGGCAAACATGGAATGTCACAAGCTTCGCAGGTATCATCAGTTTTAATTAAAGATAAAGCCCTGAGTTCCTTTGAGGGAGTTTTGAAACCTTTTGTCAGAACCATTCTCACAGTGCAGTTTTCAGAAAAAAGTACATTGTGTGCTAAGTTCATGGTTCAGGAGAGCTTTGCATTTCACGCTCGGATCAGTCCCTGTTCACCCAAACAAGCTGGGCTCCAGCAGGACTCATTAGATATTTGGCTGAACTGGAGTCAGTGGTTGATGAGTCTGTTTTAACTAAAAAGTAATTCTTACTCATGCCATTTTGAGGGGTTTGGCAGAATATCAAAGGTTTAACTTGGAAAGACTAAAAAATTCCATTGTGATAAGGCAGAAAAAATAACTTTTTTCTATCAATTTGACTTCACATCAATATAGGTGGAAAAATGCCCAACCTTTCAAAAAAAGTCTCTAACTATGAACGAATTTATTTCCTTGTCTGTGCATATGTATTTACCTGACAAAAGCTATGAAAAAAAGCGAAGTCAAGTCATACCTCATATGTTTATGTTTCAGTCATTTGCCAACCTCTATGGAGTTCACCCTTTCTATATGTGCCTAGAACCAGATTCCAGCGCCCACGGTGTTCTCCTTCTGAACTCCAATGCACAAGGTAAAAAGATATATGGATTCCCTAGATAGACTGCACATAGGAATATGATAGAATAGTAAGTACAAGATACTGATTGCTTTTTCAATGTGATACAAATATAAGTGACTGCATCTTAACTAAGCTTCCAGGACTGTTAGATTTTTCAAAGGCATTTCAGTAGAATGAATTTTTAACAAGGAATTTGGGCATTTTTAGGCATTTTCAGGGAAAATACATTCTTAACTTTTTAAATGAAAATAGATGCAAATAAAGGGGAAGAAGAAGGTGGAAGAGATTTCCTCTGAGACTGGCATAATGAAATCAAATCAATTTCAGTTAGTCCTATATTCTGTCTTTGGAGAATAGTTTGTATGTTGCCATGGTCACCTTACTGCATTAATCTAGTAGTATAATTTCAGAAAAGGGGAATCTTCACTTAGTCTACAAAATCAGTTTCCCCTGGCAGACAATGGCTTTCAATAAGATTAAAACAGCATAGAGGAACCCTAAACACAAACTTGTTGATTCTTTATATATATATGAAACTGAGACAAATGGATCTATGCAATCTACTCTGTGTGGGCTTCTGTGATTTATTGCTGCACCATGCCAATCTGAAAGCAGAGATCACAGAAACACAGAGCCTACCCAACCTGCCTACCTTCAGGCCCTGTTTGCTCATCCAGTAATACCCACAAGGTGCCCAGAAGAGCCCAGCATGCACACACCTAGGATGACTGGAATAGAATATTTCAGTTAGAAGGGACATAAAACATACTTGTAGTACAACTAGCTGAACACTTCAAGGCTGACCAAAAGCTAAACTTGTTGTTAAGGCATTGTCCAAATGCCTCGGAAGTCTGTTCCAGTGTTTGCCCACCCTCTGTAAAGAAATGCCTCCTAATGTTGAGTCTCAACCTCCCCTGATGCACTCTTGACCTATTCCCATGTAAAGTGCAGAGCTGGTTTGTACTGAGGACATTTCTTTTCCCTTTTAGATGTTACTCTGTCTCCAAACCCATCTTTAACTTTCCGCACTATTGGAGGGATCCTCGATTTCTATCTCTTCATGGGACCGACTCCTGAAAACGTGGTTCAGCAATACACTGAGGTTAGTAGAAAAGTGCACATGGCACATGGAGCAGTGCCTTGTAACACAGTCCTGTCAGCATATGGTAGTATGAGCAGGCTGTGCAGCCAGAGCTTTGTCCTGGTCCATTCATACAAAGCCACAGCTTCAGATCCATGGGAAAACTAGTGTATGCTCAAGCATCTGTGAATAGTCTGTTGGAGTGTCACAGGCTGGCTGGGTGTTCAGTGCACATCTCCAGACTTTCCTGCAGTATGTCAGGATGGGATGCAGGAGTACACTAAAGGAATGCAATGATTAGAAAGAAATCTGTCTAAGCTTACTCCTCTCTGGGCCATCACAGTTTTATAGTCTGTGCTGTATGACATGACTGCATTCTGACAGTGCAGGCCAAGAAAAAAATCTAGACAGAGCACAGATGGGAATGTTTGGGAACTTTACATATGCTGGACTTCAGAGATATTGAATGGACTTTAAAGTCTTCAAGCCTCTATTTGCCAGTGGGATCACTTGCTGATTTTGGAGCCATCAGGCTTTTTTTTACTAATGAAAATCCATGCGTTGGAGAGCACAGAAGTACAACAGTGCATTTACTGCTGTCTCACAGAGTGTAACTACTTGCTATCCAATTGCCCAATATTTTCCAGAGAACTGAGAATACACATGCAAATGACAGTTTTAGAAGTGTACATGCAATTCTTATCTAGTCAGAACTGAGCAGAAAAAAGTAGCAGATTGTTGCTATAGGACATGAAATTAATGACACGCACACAGTGAAGTTGTTGGGGCAAAAAGAGCCCAAGTTTATTTTTCTACTTCTCTTATATAGCTTTTTGACAATGAGCATGGATTGGAGGATGAGGTTGCCACCTCTCCAACCTCACTGGCCAAACTGGAAGTCCATCATTTGTCTCCTCCTTAGAGAGAGGAATGAAAACAAAAAGGAACAATACAATAACATAACTTGTTACAATAACATTACTTGTTTACAAGAAAATCTGTGAGTAACTCCATTGCAACAATGCAAACATCAGAAGGCTGAAAAAGATCAGGGCGACAGCAGATAACATGTATTTCCTGGTCACCAAATGATGCTTCAGCTGGGCCTTTCCACAGAAAGCTGCCACCTCAGACCCAAGCTGTGTAGGTAAAGAAATCAGTGTCAAACCTAAAGAGTGTGTAGCAAAGCTGCAGTAAGCATGTTACTATGAGAAGGGGGTCACTGTGCAGACCCTGAGGATTAGACTGCAAGTGGAAGGCTGAACAGGGTAAGTTATCCCTCAGCCAGGCACTCAGAGCTCACAGCGAGATGTGCATATGCTCTGCCTTTCCTCCTGCCACCCCTCAAAGGGGCCTGAGCTCTGATCTTTAGCAAACATTTTGTCTTTCTTGGCTTTTTAAAGCCTCCGTATCATATGCTTGCCTTCTTTTAAAGTGCGTGTATGGGAACAGAAATATTGTGGTTTAGAGTGAGGGGAAAAGAGGGTTTAGCCCAGAAGGAAGGTATTTCTACATTCTGGTTTGGTGAAGGAAGGGATAAGCCTTGCTCACGCTGCTGTTTTGGGAAGGCTGGAGCTTCTCTGGGGTGGTGGGCTCTGCCAGACCTTCCTTTTCCAAGGAGAGGTTCAGGTGCTACCTCCCAGAGGGATGAGAGGCTGATGGTGCTCCTCCATGTCCTGGAGCAGGAGCAGCTGCTCTGTTGCCTGGAGGTTTCCAGCTCCCTGTGCACATCATCCCCACCAGTTGTCTGTCATGGTTTAAACCCAGCTGGCAACTCAGCCCCACACAGCCACTCACTCACGCCCCCTCAGTGGGCTGGGGGAGAGAATCCAAAGGGTAAAAGTGAGAAAATGCGTGGGTTGAGATGAAGACAGTTTAATGGGTAAAGCAAAACTGTGCACGCAAGCAAGGCAAAACAAGAAATTCATTCACCAGTTCAGTTCCCAGGAGTAGGAGGATGTTTAGCCACCCCCAGGAGTCGGGGGAATGGCTGAACATGTGACTATTACTGGGAAAGACAAATGCCGTCACTGCTAAATATCCTGCTCTCCCTTCCTCTTCCCCCAGATTTATGTGCCAGGTATGAAGCCATTTGATATGGAATATCCCTTGGATCAGTTGGGCTCAGCTGTCTTGGCTGTGTCCCCTCCCAACTCCTTGTGTACCCCCAGCCTCCTCACTGGTGGTGTGGAGTAATGGGCAAAGAAGGCCTTGGCTCTGTCTAAGCACTGCAAAATTAAATATATCCCTGAATCATCATCACTATTTTCAGCACAAATCCAAAATACAGCCCATACCAGTTACTATAAAGAAAATTAACTATATCCCAGCCCAAACCAGCATACAACATCTCTGATGCCAGTGCCACAGACCAGCAAACAAACTGGTCTTTTAACTTACACATGGGTAGTAAAACCAGAGAGAAAAATAGGAGGGGAAAAAAGTAAAGCAACTCTCCCCCAGGCTGGAGCTTTGATCCCAATTTGAAGGGAGTCAGTGCAGCAGTAGGATGGAAATTAGAGCTACGCCTGTTCCTTTTCAAAGTCTTTTACTGGTGTTTGAAGGCAGCATTTCTGTGGCTTAGCAGGTGGTCAGCATCTGAAAATAAAATGAGAGAGTTCTCACTCCCCAGCTGATGGGTAGTGGCAGCTCACTTTCCACTCCTGTCTCTGGAAATGGAGCTGGAGCGAAGAAACAAGGTAAAGGAGAGCAGTGGGCATCTCCTAATGAGACGTGTCACATGCCAGGACAAAAAACCCCGTTCTGTATTCTTTGAGCTTGCATTCAACTCTCTAGGGAATCTTAAAGAATGCATGTTAGTAATTTCAATGTGAAATAATAGCTTCTTCAGTAAACATTCTGAAATTTCAAGGTCAAAAATGTTACAATTACCATATTATTAGTCTCTAGGGTAATAATTTGGCTTTTATGTACAAGATATGTGGGAAGGTGAAGGAGACAGAAAAGACTTTTTTCACGTTGTTTTCAATTCAATTTTTCAATTGTCTTTTCTGTCACACTGAGAGGATTTTCCCTGTGCAGTCATTGTCATGCTGTAGGGAAAGAGAAGGGGTGGAAAGGAGAAATGTGACTGATGTCTGCAAGGCGCTGGTCAGCAGCATGGCTCCACTCTCTCAGCTGTTTGCATGGGTCTGCTCTGGGAATCGGTGTTTTGGGAGCTCCTGGCTGCAAGGCCCCTGCTGGGACCGGGCTGCACTGCTGCAGAGCTTCTCGGTGGAATAGCACCTGCCTCCCTTCTGAGCAAGGATCTGCCCCAGTCACTGCTTTTTGCAGTCACTGCTTTTTGCAGTGACTCATTTTATCTCTCCAGGATGGCCCCACTGGTGTGGCAGGGTGCCGGTGGGTGTGCATCTGCTGAGAACAAGGCACCTGTTTCCAGAGCAAAGTGTTTTACACCTTTCTCAAATGTTCTGTGCCACTGCCTTCAGTGTCACTTCAGTATCTGAGCCACCTCTCTGCCTCTGCTATGCTTGTTTCTGTGAGAGGTTTAGGAACTTAGCTCTGCTCTATGCTTTCATGTGGCTCCCTCCAAAACAGTGAGTTAGGACAGCTTTGTAACAAAGCTCTTTATTTGGCCTCTGGGATATGCAGGATTTCCCCACACCCCTCTCCATGTTGTCACCAACACCCAAGGTGGACCACAGACTCTTGGCCAGAGCTGCTGGGTCC
This sequence comes from Brachypodius melanocephalos, assembly GCA_013398615.1. Lineage (NCBI taxonomy): Eukaryota > Metazoa > Chordata > Aves > Passeriformes > Pycnonotidae > Brachypodius > Brachypodius melanocephalos. Next base: position 4,503,933 of record VZSR01001299.1, on the reverse strand, counting down.
AGGCTATGCCAAGAGCAGGGCTCTTGGCTCTCTGTCTGGTGATCAGGATTGATTGCAACTGCCCTGCCAGAGCCAACATCCTCTCTGCATCCTTGGAGTGAGGACAGGTAACAGCAAAAGATGTGGTGGCCCTGGATGCCAGCTTGGCCAAGGATAATCTGCTTTAAATGGACTCCAAGAATGAGGCAAGGTGTGAGAAGGGAGCAGAGGGTAAATGCTCTGTCCCTCTACTGTGTGCTGCCTGGAGCAGAGGGGTGAGCTGTAGGATGCATCCTGCCAGTGGCACCAGAGTGCTGCAGCAGTGGCAGCACCTATGGGGTATGTGCTGGGCATGGTCCCATGGGAAGGAGGAGCCTCCAGCCCGATTCTTCTGCTCTCTCCTGTCCCTGAGCCCAGCTGTGTGGGGTGTTACTCCTACCACATCTGAGACATCTGAGATTGAGCTCTCTATATATGACAGTGATCACTTTTTTCTCCTGCAGAAGAGGTCTGGTGTGCAGAACAGTTATGTAACACAAATCTCACTTTTAAGGGCAAACACCTCAGCTTGCACAGGAGGGTGAGAAAAAGCAGTAACAAGCTAAAGAGTTCAGGCACTGACCTGGGACTGGCTGAGGCTCTGCAGCCACAGCTAATACCAGGCCAACATTGCCAAGACCACTGGTGGCCTTTCAGACAGACCAACAGTGCATAGCAGTAGTGTGTGAGCTCCATAACAAGACATTCAAGAATGTTAGGGTTCAATAAACAGATATTTAATAGCTTTTGGGTAAAGGCCATGAATATGTTATTTTATCACAAATTATCCAAAAACAAGCTGTAAGTGCATACTGTGAGTCTCCTAATTCTGTTTGCAGAGAAGATTTCTGGTTTGCTTCCTCCTTACAGAAGTGTGGGCTAGTTAGAGGTGTGAGGGACCTCAGAGGTCTCTAGCCCACTCTCTTATTGGAGAGGTAACATGGGGAACCTGCTTGTACATAAATTTTATCACAGATGATTCAGTGAGAGTCTCGAAGCTGAGTTCCCAAAGACGGAGTAAACAACTGGTAACTTTTGTACAGCAGAAATCAAGATTTGAAGTCCTTGGCATTGAAAATCCTCAAATATTTTATATTCTTGAGGTTGTGAGCATCTTCTTTATGGTTCAGCAGCTGCAAGGCCTTTCTGTTTGCTCTCCTAAATCAAAGCTTATCTTCTGTTGACAGACTTTGAGTGAAGGTTGCCCTCTAAGTGACTAGGTGCCCACAGCACTCAGCTGCTTGCCTTGGTCATAGCAGATGAGCTGGATGCAGATGCGTGGGCCATAGGAGCACCTGTGGAATTTAGCCATTGTGAAACTATACAGAAACACTAAACCCAGCACATTAGCCCGCTTGGGTTTTATACTTTCCTCCTATAACTCTTCTTTGAAGAAAGGGAGTTGAAGCAAATACCAAGCTTCAGAAATAATTTTGTGTGGTCAATTAGGGTGTGAGATAAGCAATCTGCATTGCTGGACATCTCAGCTCCTTTGTGAGCACAGGAAAGAGTACAGAGTACCTCTCTCCAGCCTCTGTGATATATAGGTATAACTCTGCAGCTGCCTCTCTCTCATCAAAATCTTTGGTCATAGTGTTAGCAGAATAGGATCCTGATTTACTCTGTAGAATTTATAACCTAGTTCATATAATTGATGCTCATATTAATAACATTTCTTATCCAATAATCCAACACAGGGAAAATGAATACAGATCACCTGCTCCCTAAACACAGATTTAATCTGTTGGATATACTTGTTTCCACTGGATTTCATTCTTACCACAAAATGCTTCCAGGGTACCTCCTTGATACATCAGCTCTAAGGTGGCTCTGAAAAAATTGAAAAAAAAATACATAATGCCAAATTATGTAAACAGGGAAAAACTAACAGTGAATTTATTAAACACCAGGAGTTATTTGAGAAGCAAGTACAGGAAGAATTCTGGAACAGAAAATAAGATTTTTTTTTTTTTTTACTATTTCTGCACTACGAAATCTCTGTGCTTTTTCCCCCCCTCCTCATTTTGGATACCCCATATGTTTGCTGTTTCTGCATTTTCCTCCCTCAGTTCCCCATCTACCTTTTCTGATTCTATGGGAGTCAATTTTGCCAGGCAGACTTTATCTGGCTGCTGCACTTTCTGATCATTTGTATGCAGAATGCAATCTATATGAATTAACTAGATCCTAAATATATATCAAATCCAACTCGAGTTTTCAGGTTTGCAAAATTACATTCCTGCCTCTGCTGATCCATCTGTGAGTGGGTACCATATGTCAGTTACTTTATCAGGAAGCTTCAGGGGGATCCATTAGAGAGAGTCTGCAGCATAATTAGAAAAAAGAACATTTGTTTTCCCAGCTGCCCTGTTTTCATCCTTCCTCTTCAAATGTTCTGCTGGTTTCAATTAAGCTCACCATAGATGCACCAGCCTGGTGAACTTGGATAACTAATAGCTTTAAAAACTTAGTATCTTCCTTGCAAGATAGATATTTTTCTGTTGGTTCATCTGTAATCCCAAACTCCTCAAAGGATGATGTCACAAAATTCCGTCTCTCTCTGTGATCCACAGATGATGACGCAGCACCATCCCATAAAGGTGAGCAGGTGAACCTCAGCAAACCCCAGTGCTGGGGACATGCCCTTTTGGAAGGGCTCTGACTGACCCACCAGTGGTCACAGCTCTGTCTCCTGCCCCACTGCTGTCCACCTTGGTGCTTGATAGGACGTGGGGGAAGAATCCAAACCCACCCAACTCTTGAAATGCATTGTATTGGCAATGTCCCAGACTGACTGTCCCCCCCAGGCTGGAGTGACCTGGGATATCACAGGACCCAGAGCAGAGCTGCTCAGCAGTTCCCACTGCCTCTGCCCAGGCTGGTCACCCCTTTCCCATTTCTCAGCCTGCTTGGGAAAAGGCAGCAGATGCCATGCAGACATCCTGCCAGGGCACAGGGCTCTGCATTTAGCTGCAGGATTAATATTTATCAACTGGTTTTCCCTATTTCTCTTGTCCAAGATGAGAAGCCTGTGCACAAAGCATTTTATTTCATTTGGGAGTTCTTTTGTTTTGGTCTGTTTTTTAACCTTGTTTGTAGAGGTCATTCTCTGCAGTAGAGAAAGCAAGGGCAAAATATGCATCTGCTTTAGGAGCACAAAGTGGTGGGTTCACAAAGCTCATCCTACAGCCTTTGCTGGTCTAAAACAAGATCTGCTACCTCCTCAGCTGAATTTATCCTTAAGATGGTGAATGTGGATGTGACAGAGAACACTTGCCCTGAGGTTTCCCATGCTGTGTTGAGCACCTTGGTGCTAGCTCACAAGATGTCTGGAAGATTGTCCTGAGCCATCACACCCCATTCAGCTCTCCACAGAAAACCCCAGCAGAGCTTGAAAGATGATCTGGGTGATCATGTGTGTCCACACATGCTGGAGAAAAAAAAACACATGTGAGGAGGTGGGATAGCACAAGGCTAGTTATGACGTGTGTCTGCCCATTGGCCTCTCCCTGCATGGTAGGGACCACCTCCGTCTGTTCAGGGCCTGCCCTGGCAAGGGCACAGCAGCATGCAGTGGAAGCTGAGTGCCTCTGTGGCAGGAACATGCTGCTGAGAGCTGTGCTCACTTCTTCTGAAGACATCAGCCTCCAGCTGAATTGGAGGAGAAGTAGATGTTGAGTAGGATCAGGAAAGCAAAGCCTGGTGGGACAGGACAAGCAGCAGATGTACGGGGCAACTGTGCTGACCAGGCATAGCATCCCCCCTGGAGACACCCAAAGCATTGACCTCACCACTGCTTGTGGCCTCCTTATGCTTTTGCTTATGTGAAACAGCAGCATCCCAACAAGTGAAAGCACACTGTAGCCAAATTTGTAATGTTTGACTGTGTGTTCCCAAGCCTTTCTTGTTTGGAAGCAATTTACCCTGTATGGTTTCCAGCTCAGAGGCATTAAAAACATCCTCAGCTTTTCTCTGCCTCTCTCCCCCATGTGGTTTTCTGTCTGATGCACTTTGTACATCCTTGTACTGATGCTCTAGCATGCAATGTATTTTAGAGGAATTTCAAGTTCAGCCTTGCTTTTCCAGGTAAGACTCTTCCTAGAGAAAATCTCATAGGAAGGTGTGCAATTTGTGCAATGCATCTCCAGACAGCTTAGCAATGCAATAGATACAGGCTGCCAGAAGTGCCTTGTTTTATTTATTTAAAGTAGATGGGGTTTAGCTGCCAATATGTAGGTTTTTTTGTTTTTCACTTCTTAGCATAATTACCTAACTATGGAGATCCACAAGGAAATAAGGGAGGAACCATTATTTAGCCAAAGGGGGACAATAGCTGCAGCCGATTGATAAGTCATGGGTGCTTACTAGCTATCAGATTTTCATGTATTGCTGCAAAGGTGTTCGAAATACAAATCAAAGGTTAGTTTCATTGGATTTAACTGAAGTAAGGATTTCAGGAGATGTCCCCCAGAAAGCAGTGGTGTGTGCTAATGAGACAAAGCCAGATTTCAGCTCATTTGCAGAACAGACACATCATGATTGCCCACTGCTCATCCCAGGTTACCACAGCAGCTCTCACCAGGGGAAGCAGAGCAGGATGCCTTGCTTCCCTGTGCTCTCAATTGAGTTTCCTCATGTCATTTACAGATGGATTACATTCAGACAGTGGAAATCAAATATTTATAAAATCATATTTAACTCATTACCTTGTGTTTCAGTTGAGGATTTCAGGACCAAACAGTAACTCTGGCCTCAAAGAGGGTTGTCAGTGCCTGGCAACACAAAGCTACGGGCCAGCAATAACAGTAGTCAGCCATAAGTAGCTGAGTTTCATCAGATTGGTGTGTAAATCTGATTAAAACTTCAGAGAGCTCAAATAAACATCAAACTCTTGATAAGTTAGTTCAGCTGAATGTGGCAAGAGAAGTTTGCAAAGCTTATGTTGCTGTGTGTTGTTGGAGATTTGCCTTCTGTTGACCCAGGGGTTTGTGGGCTTGTTGTGGATCCACACTGGATTTCTGCTGGCATGTGCTCTGTAAGTGAGGGCACATGGTGCTGTGCAGAGGCTGAGACCACATTTAACATTAGCCTGGCTTTTGTAGCCCCATTAGCCCCAATGTGTCTTCCAGGGGGCTGTTCTTAGAAGTGATGCTCAGTGTTGGTGTTGTTGAAGTCTCTGTGAAGGGCAAGGATCCACCAGGAGAAGTGCCAAGCATGCTGTGCCCAGAGCCACTCGGAGAAAGGAATGGATGTTTAATGGGAATGTGATGCCTGTGCCCTGCTCTTTGTGCCCTACATGATCTGCACGCCTCTCCTGGTGTTTCAGAATAACTTCTTTTCCTCTCAGCCCTTGTGTTTCTGCGTTGCTCATTCCTTGTGCAGGCCATTGGACGCCCACACATGCCAGCCTACTGGTCTCTGGGATTCCAGCTCTCCCGCTGGGGCTATGGCAGCCTTGATGTTTTAAAGGAAACCGTGGATCGCATGAAGCACTATGACATCCCGTATGTAAGTAAGAATTTTTCACAGTGCGTGCTAATCTTACACTCTGAAGTGAGGTGAATAAAATTATAATGGAGGAAAAATAATTATCTTACAAAGGGAATTGTAGAATAAAAGGACATTCATAACCTTATGTAGTGGGTTTGCATATAATATCTTCATAATGCTTAAAAGAACATTTAAAGTGGGCTGTGAACATGATGTTTAAGTGCTGCTCTTGGCTGCATAGCAGGCAATTCTTGTGTGGATTTGCTGTTATGCAGTATGAGGTGCTAGCATTTTAAAAACAAATAATGAAAAACAAACTTCTGATGCAGATCACTGCAAAATAGTTGCTAAACTAGGACTTCTACATTTTCTTGTAGTCCACTGCTAGGATTACAATTACAATCTCTTAGGTTTCATTACATACATACAGTTGCATTACATTCTGATTTCTGTACCAAATACTTCAGTCATAGAATCATAGAATAGTTGGAGTTGGAAGGGACCATCTAATCCAACCCCCCTGCAATGAGCAGGAACATCTTCAATTAAATCAGGTTTCTCAAAGTCCCATCCTACTTACTCTTGAATGTTTCTAGGGATGGGGCATTCACCATCTACCTGTGCAATGACCTCATTGTAAAAAATGCCTTCTTTATATCTAGTCTGAATCTACCCTCCTTTAGTTTACAACATCACTCCTTGTCCTATTGCTACAGACCTACAAAAAATTCTGACCCCAACTTTCTTACAAGCCCCCTATAGGTATTTAAAGGCTTCAGTAAGTTCTCCCTGGAGCCTTCTCTTCTTCAGGCTAGGTCAGCCCTATCTGTCTCAGCCTGTCCTCATAGCAGAGGTGCTCCAGCCCCTCTGATCATTCTTGTGGCCCTCCTCTAGACGTGCTCCCACAGATCCATGTCTTCCCTGTCTGAGAACTCCAGAGCTGGACAAAGTAGTAATGTAACTTTTTACTTTAAAAATGTCTAGGATGTCCAACATTATGATATTGACTACATGGAACGTCGCCTGGACTTTACCTATGATAAAGTGAATTTTGCTGGTCTGCCAGAGTTCATGAAGGAGATGAAGAAGAACGGAAAGCACAGTGTTGTGATTCTGGTAAATTAATCATGTTGCTAATTATTTCTCCATTTATAAGAGCTGTTCACAGCATAGTCTTCATAGCAGTACCTAGGTGCTAACACATATATGAATGTAGCAGATTTTCCATTTTATCACATGTTGAGAAGAGCTGAAGAGCAGTTTCTCACTGATTTAATTTTTTAAATTGTTTTCTTTATTTGATATCTCTGTACTAGTATCATCTCTATACCAAAACATTAATTCTCTATCACTTTTTCCCCTCTCAGTTATGAGAAATTTTGCCTTTGAGTTGGCATAGGATTGCTTTCATGCAATTCTTTCCCTGAAATGAGCAAATTAATTTCATACACATACAAAAATAGATTAATAGTGGAAAAAAATCTATTCCTAATCACTCTAGAAGCTACTAACTACAATTCATGTTTCCTTTACTTACTGTGTGTTGAACCTCTAACCAAAACTGGCATATGGCCAAATGAATTAATTTGGGTACATGTGAAAATTGGAGTTTTCTGCCTTCCCCAGTAAATTTTTCCAACAAAATTTGCTGTTTCTCTCCAGCACTTCCCCACACATGTCTTTATTCCAAAGTGATTCTGTCACAATAGCTAAGTGAGCACGAATGGTGGCAAGGAAATTGAAGATCAGTTTAATCAAAATTTAGGTAAAGATGAAAATACATTAAGAAATTAAATAAAAACCATTGATAAATTCACAAGATTTTGCTCTCCAGGGTCCCCCAGCAGCTTAGCAGTAGGAGGGCTGCACTCTCCAGAGCAGGCTGCAATTTGTTCTTCATAACTACTGGGGACAGGATAAAAAGAAAAGCACTTTAAATTGCAGCAGGACAGATTCAAGGCAAACATTAGGGTAAAGCTGCCTGTCTGCAAGGTGAGCTGAGCAACAGCCAGCTGCTGGGGCCAGGGTCCCTCCCCAGGGGGGTGCTGTGAACAGGCCCAGCAGATGCATCAGGCATAGCGCAGGCTGAGCTGATCCCCAGCCACAGGGTAAGGAGGAGGAGGCAATCCCACAGAGTTCCCCTCAGGAATTTTTGCTGTAGCTGTGGTTTTGTGATCTGTTTTCTATCTAAATGGTGGATTTATATCTTTCATTTTGATACTACTGTCCTTACCTCCAACTGCCAGTCTCTCACCCTTCTATTTTCTTTCTTCATACACTGATTGAAGTAAGTGTATTCTCCCTCAGCCTTTCCCTGCCAGGCTAAACAAACACATTCACCTACAATTATACTGGTGGCTCGTGCTTCTAAGGAGACCAGGATTCAGTTAATCCAACTGAATCATGATGGACAGGTCATTAATGTTTGGACCCTAAGTCAATCCAGTCCTTTTAAAATAAGTCCTTTTAAATGTTCCTCTTCTTGCCCTGGAGGTCCTGTCAAAGGCTTGTGGAAAGAGACTGAACAGCAGAGTCCTGAACTGTGGTACAGTTGCTCTTTCATTTGTGCTGGTTTATCTGGAGTCAAGATAAGCAGGAGCTACTGCAGTTTCCTCATCTAAACATCACATTATCTTGTTAAATAGGTTGATTAAGGCAGAAGTGCCTCCCTCTTTTCTCCCAGTTTGTTGTGAAGTTTAAAATATGGCTGAGGATGATGGACTAGTCAGCACCACAGATAGCTGTATCAGTGCTTTCTTTCTACTTGGGAGTTTTCTGGTAGCTTCTTTAGAAGTACCTTTTGTTATTTGCCTAATCTTTGCTTTGGTGTACTATAATTTCATCTACTATTAGGAATCTCAAACAAAACCACACAACCCAAGTGATCAATGACATATTGATAATGGAAACTGCAGTCTATACAGTGAATGCTGCTTGCTAGCAATTTGTCCCTGCGTATACCTTCCCCTGAGGGTTCCATTCTGAGAAGCTCAGGGGTGCAGCAGTGAAATCAGTTTTCATCAGTGAAGGTTCAAGGCACAGTGTTTAAATAGTAACAGGTTACTAAGTCACTTTGATGGAGAAAAACTTTAAGACAAAAATAGACTCAAATTAGCTGGACACATCATTGTAACTAACTAAGCAGTAGTGAACAGACAATCAGTGCTGTCAGGACTGATTGCTCCTTCTAACAGTTGGGCAGTTTAGACTCTCTTTAACCACAATACTGCTCTAAAAATGATCTAATCTCTTAGAGCTCTAATATTAAATACCACATGCCTATTTATTGGTTTATCTCAAAATAGTTTGCAAATCATTAATACAGGAGCAAAATACCAGGAGTTTGGGGTAGCTCCTCCTATGCAGTCTTGCCTTTCAGTAAACACATGGTAGTCATCTCTTTTTCATCCATGTTGGGATGTCTCCAGTTGTTTTGCACTTGCTACTGGGTATGAAGCTACAGGCAAGCAGTCATGGTTTAATGGGTGACCTACATTATCTTCTTCATTATGAGTTTAACTTCAACAACATTTTTAAAGCCCTTTCAGTTTCTCAGGTGGCACATCCTCCAGCGGTGCAGGGAAGGGTTGCTATATAAATTCAGCTGTTAGAAGATGCAAGGAACACAGCAACTCCTAATTCATACAATAAGCTAATGGGAATTATTCTTCCCCTAACCTGCAACTAAGGCCTATCTTCTGCTCTAGTTCTTTAGCCAAACTTGTGAAAAAAAGAACAAAAGCTAAGCCAGTCTGTCCTTCATTGTTTAAAAGTTAATGAGAAGCATAGGTTGCACTGGTACTGAGGTTTTCTATTTTCACTTTGTTACAATTGCTGACATCTTTAACATGTCTGTTAGCCTTCTTTAGTGACATAAAGTATTCCCCTAGGTTGAGTTGGGAGCTGGAGCAGTGGTTTCATTCCCAAGTGATAGCAAAGCCAAGCTGGATGCAATCAAAGCAAATGTAATCCAGTTGGATACTGAAAGAATTTTCTATTTAGATTCCCTTTTGGTAGTGACAGTAATGGGTGAGTTCCCCAAATATAGCAGGTTGTCGCCTCCCTCATCATGATTTCAGGAAATGGGCTCTGACTGCAGCCAGTGAGTGTCATGGAAAACCTCTGGTAAATGGATTTGGGGAATGGGTTCCATCTACCTCATCTCAGACTAGTTTGGTCACAAGCAAAGCTCAGATCCTGGCAGCCAGCAGTATTAACACTGGCAACCTGCCTGAGGATGGGACCCTGGACTCAGTCATGCCACCATCACTGGGGTGGCTGGTGCCACACCAGCAGGAGCTCTGCTCCCCATGCTTGCACCCAGTGCTGAGAGCTCTCTGTGACTATGGTCACCTAGAGAGTAGCATGGCTCCATTACTGGAGCCTCTAAGTGCAGCCCTTCAGCACTTCTGTCTGCTCATCTCTTTCAGAGACCACCTCTGTTTAGGGGAAATTGTGACTTTGCGTGTCAGCACTTGGTCATTGTCATTGCACTAAATAATTGTGCATGTTTCAGAACAAATACATTATTTAGAAATGAAGTTCTAAAGTAACATTGAAAAATTATAAACATTTTTACTAAAGAGGATGTTTAATGAAAGATTTTGTATAACATCTATTAAATCATACTAAAAATAGGAACAGCTAGGAATGACATGAGTGACGAAATACTTAAAAGTTGAGAGCAACGTGCTCATGATTCAAAATAATGCTCAATATCTTTACATTTCTAAATCAAATCGTGTGAGTTTTAGAGGCAAAAAATTCCAGAGTTTTTATGGATGTGCATCAAAGTATATGTTTGGGGTGGGGCCACAGGTGGACATGCATCAGTCTGGGTCAATGCTGGGTGCTTCCAGGTCTTTAGGCAGTCAGCTGGAGTTAAGGATGCTCAACACTTCTTCCCCAAAATGCTGAAAAGATAAGTGATGATTTTACAGGCGTGAAACTCCTTCCCCACAAACAACCTTGTATGCACAGAGAGGTTTTGTTTTCTTTAGGGCAATAATAAACCTGCATAATGTATTAGATTTATGCACTGGAAAAACCTTTCAGCTGAATGAAACCATAAGTTTGGATTAGGAGTAGCTAATTAAGCTGACTTCTTCTAGCCTTCAAGTCCCTTGAGAGACATCTTTACCACAACTATAAGATAATTATTGCAGATGGACAGTTTTCTCTTTTGCAAAGTTGGACTGTTGAACAAGTTAAAAATGTAATGGATACTTATAGTCCTTATGGAGGTGATGCTAGAGCTAGATGAAGTTAAAACAGAATTTCACACTTAAAGTAGGAATTTAGCTGTAGCTTTTGTTGTTGAGGCATGGAAGAATATACTCACCAGGGCTATAGTTATCAAAGGGCTCATGAGTAAATCAGGCAATTAATTCAGGTATTTAAGTGAGATTTCAAGCAAGCCTTTAAAACCACTTACCATTTGGGGTCTGATGTTTTTCTTCTTAAGACATTTATTAGTTAGACTTCTATCACATTTTGATTAAAGTTCACTTAAATTATTGCACAAGCTATAACTGAATAGAAGAATTGTTTCAATTGTGTTTTTCTCCATTATGTTTCATAACTGAAAGGTTTTGCATAAAGCAGAACCTGAGGAAGTAAGATTTTCTAAGGAGAAAGTAAAGAATTCCCTTCTAAAATGGCTGCAGTCTTTATCTGTTCTAGAACACACAAAGCAGATAGTTGCTTCCAGTTAGGGATATATTGCAAAGTGCACTTACCTCCTTTTGGTTGCAGCTGACTGCTGAGCAGAGTTGCAGAGTACCTCTTCATTCACTGGCATCTCAAAGTATTCCCAACTTTATTACTTTCCAGCATGATGGGTGGGCCTCTGTCATCCCCAAGAGCTGATCAGGCTTGCTTTGGGATGAGCTTGGTGGCTACTGGTGGTCATCCTGAGGCAGAGGAGGTGTTGATGTCAATATCACTGGCATCAGTGAGAGGTGGTGACCACCCCAAGCAGTGGAAAGGGGCAGGGAGGACAAGCTGTGGCGTGTAAAATGCTGTAGTCTTTGCCTGGGGAGAGCAGAGGTGGTTTGGAATGGAGTGCTAACAGGGCCTTTTGGAGATTGGATGTGCCCAACTTCAAACCCCTTGAAAAGTTTTAGTTATTCCAGCATTGAGTTGTTGATGCTGAGGCAGGTGGAATAAGAATTGCCGTGGAGGAAACCCAGAGGTGCTCAAGTGTGGGGATGCCCAGTGTAGCACTCAGCCACAGTAGAGACCTTGGTGAGGGGGGAGTTAAATCTGGTGCCTCTCTAAAATAATTTGAACATAGAAAGTCTCATAAAAAATAAACATGAGGGTATTTAGTAATTTCACATTGCTTTTGCCTTACACAAGAAATACTCATGGCATATCCTTAATGACTTTTTCTAAATGATTATGTGCTCTCAACTCTTATTAAATTTTAATGCTTTAATGCTTTTAATGTTTTCTTCCAATATTTTTGCAGTCAGCATTAAGAACATAATCCAAATTTTTCTAAAATATAGAAATAGAAGCGTGATTGTTACCTCTGGGATTTCAATAAAGGAAGTATGGTCGCTGTTTTCAGGACCCTTTCATAACCAAGGATGAGGAGCCAGGCACTTACAGACCTTATGAACTCGGCCAGGAAATGGGAGTGTGGATCAACAACTCTGATGGTGTGACTCCTGCTGTTGGGCAGGTTGGTTTTTTAATTTTGTGATGCATTTTGTCTGCATTTTCAAAACAATACGGCAGCAGTGTAATAGAAAAGAGAAAATAACCAGGATTTACATATGTAACCCCTAGGCCTGGCCTCCTGGTGATTCTGTGTTTCCTGACTACACCAACCCCAGGACAGTGGAATGGTGGACCCAGTTGTGTCTGGAGTTTAAGGATGTCCTTGACTACGATGGGATCTGGATTGTATGTCTCATTATATCTGCCCTCCCTTCTTTAACAAAAAGAAAATGAAGATTTTCACGTCTTACTCTCTTGATTAAAGGATATGAATGAACCATCCAATTTCATGAGAGGCCAGTATCCTGGATGTGCTGATAATGAAATCAATAACCCTCCTTACACTCCCAGTAAGTAAAATAGTGTAATTTCATTTTCATAAATTATTCATTTTTATATTTTAATTTTATAATTATATTTTATATCATAGAATACTATATTTTATAATAAGATTAATATTATAATCTCATGGGGCAGTTGTTTGTTTCTTTGGTTTTCTTGTTTGTTTTGTTTTCAACTTGGACAGGCTATATTTTAGAGGGAAAAAAAATCAATTTTCTCATTTTCCATCTTTCCCTGCCTGTTCTGTATGTTCAGTTACATATTTGTTGAAGACTCCAGTGGCTCAGCTTTGATGGAGTATGAAAAATAATCACTCTCCTCTGTCCAAGGTTCTGCCTCGTAACAGGACTAGAAAAATTACCTTTCTTGCCATTCTCTGAGCAACTGGTTCACGTCAGAGAAAGGGCAAGATACCTATATACTGTAACTCAGCTACAGACTTATGGAGGGAGTTACCTTTCTGCCTTGCCACTGCTAGTCTCAGAGATGGGCAGTCTCTGCCTTCTGACAAACTGACAAGGGAGATAGTATCTCCCTGGTGCCTTAGTTCAATATATTACCTTTCTCTTAGGAAAGAAATTTTCACTGTGTTACTAGAAATGGGCTAAAAATAAGTCTTAAAAGGTCTAAGCCTATGGGAGACTTACAGAAATGGGAAAATCTCTTCCAGTAGCTGAGTTATTGATATGCTCATTCTTCCCCAGGAAGCCACGAGTACCTATGATTATTGCCAATGGTGTGGCAGTTAATCCAGCCAACATTTCCCCAGGAAAACCCAGCTGCCTGAGCAATGTTAATATGCAGCAGGAAGCTGATACATGAGAGTTGGAGTATTGGCAGTGGAGTATTGGAAATGTCCCCTTTTCCCCTTCAGGCTTTTGTACTCTTATGAGAATTTAAAATTTTCTTTATTAAATTGCAATTTTTAAAAAACTTTGAATATAAGAGAAACATAAACATGCATAAACATCACAAAATATTAGAAAGAAATTGTAAATTTTTGAAAGCAGAAGCAGAGCTTTTAATGATGATTTTGGTGTTTGCTCTCTTTGTGGTGTAACCACTGCATACTGACCCTGTGGGTCTTGATCAAAGCCCAGGAACTGATGAGAATTTCCAACTTTGCCTTAAATTACCTTCATTTTTTGTCAGCCTTCAGAGCTGCAAAGAGATGTGAGACACTGGGTGAACTGGCCAAAAGAGCAGAGCTCCCTTTACATCCCAAATAAAGGACTGCGTGAACCCATGCAGTGGTTTCTGAGCCATGCAGCTGGGCTTTGTGAAGATTAGCATTGAAGTCTGAGCCACTAGAAGGGACTCAGACCTAGAGGCCTACATGACATGTAAGGACACTGAGAGATATTCAAGACACGTGTGTTTTGTGCCCAGTTTCTCTGACTTGACTCATGCACATATGCCCCTGCTTTTGCTCAGACTTTTTGTCAGTGTAGCCTTTAACCTCTTTGTCTAAATTTTATAACCATGATTACACCTAACCATGGTTTGAACTTCTAAAACCAGATGTCCTTCAAATCAATTTTCTATAAAAAACTTTATACCAAAGATTAATATGCAATTGTAAAATAATCAGTATTACTGAGGCAGAATACAAAATACTCAGAATAAGAATGGAGCATGAACCTATGATTCATGTGGTAGCATTTTCTCTCCTATCCCACCTTAAATTTATGGTGCTAATAATCAAGAACCACTGGGACATTAAGTGTGACTTTCCTCAGAAACTTAGTGTCTTCTTCAAAGACATATCGGTCAAAGTTATTTGGAAATTGCCTATAAATTATTTCTGATGTAGATCACCCACACTGGAGTCTTTGTGTCTAAAGATCCAAACACAAGGATTGTAGCTGTAATGGCACAGCGGGGCTGATAGGCTAATGGGGTTTCAAGTACAGAGAAATTGTGATAATGAACTGCAACCATACAGGAAGTGTGATTAGGCAGGAAGATTGCTTGTTCATGGAGAAATTTTTACAATAGTGCATGCAACTAATTAAGCATTAAAAAGAATTTTTTAGAACACACATTCTTTTTTTTTCTTTTGAGAGAATTTATAAGATTTGCAGCTCCATCTCTAAAAATAAATATAACGTTGTCTTGGTTTGATAGAAAGGCATCTGCTAAGGAAGTCAGGAGCCTCCCTTGGAATGGAAAATGTAAACCCCTTCCCTCTGAATTATTATAAATTTGAAATTGAGGGGCTCACAGGCAAGGATATGAGAATAGGAATAACAGTTCTTTGCTGGTAGGTGTAATAAAGCAAGCAAACAAGCAAGCACTAACAACAAACAACAAACAGAACCGCAAACCCAGGGGCTTGACCCCTTCTTGGCATCAGGCACTTTCCCCTGGGTGCAGTTCCGGTCACAGCCAGCAGGGGCGCTGGGGGCTCCCGGCGGGCAGGGCGGGTGCGATGATTCCCCCACGGCTGCAGGGGGCGCTGTGGGGCGGGCTCGGGGAGCAGCGGTGAGGGTGGACAGGCCGAGAGGGGAAGGGTTGGAGGAGAGGCTTTGCTTCACAAACCCTGAGGCAGCCGATCCCAGTGCCCCTGCAGGACTCTCGGAAGCAGCAAGCTGGGCTGGCAGGATATCTCAGCAGGAAGGTGGTATGGGGCTGCAGTGCAGCTTGGAGCAGTGCCAAAGAAGCCGCAAGGGCGGGGCAGTGGCGGTCTGGCTCCCGTCCTCCTCCAAAGGAGACTGCCAGCAGCTGCCCCAGCCATGTCCTTTGCCTGCCCAATTCTGCCCCTCAGAGAGAAGCTCCCCGATAAGAGAAGTGCTACGAGATGCCCTCCTCCCCTGAGCTTGGTCACTCCTTTTTTCTTAAGTACCCAGTTGTTAGCGTTTCCTTGCAATTTACGGGAGAAAATTCCCTAAGTAAAAAGGAACAAAAGGAATGAAACCTAACCCCCAGCAAATATATAAACATCTGACCTGCCCAATTCCTGCTGAGCTTCATGTGGCATTTTCATGGTGGTTACCTGAAGAGGATGGAAATTTTTTTGCGCCAAATGGGCTTTGCCAGCATCTCTTTGATATGGGACCAAAGACCAGGCAGCATCTGTGCAATATTTTTGCAGTTAACTAAAATTTGTCATTGTGTAAAATAATATATTCTTAATTCAACAAAGCAGAAATTTTCTTTCTGACTATTATTTACTGAATACATGACACCTGTACAGATGTTTTGAATTATTGGAGTAGAACTTTAAATTAATTATCAGTGTTTACTCAGTCTTTTCCCCCCTCCAAAGACATATGCCTGTCTGCAAGCAAGAATTTGTGGCCATGTGCTAATCTCAAATCAGTGCAGGTCTAGCACTTTGGCTTTTCCTCTTCCCAAATCTTTTGGTGTTTTCACCCCTAAATGTATAGAAATGTGAAGAGATTGAATTGTGATGTATATGGTTTTACAGTGGTTTGTATCATTCTCAGGCATCTCTGATCGTTCCCTGGCACAAAAGACGCTGTGTCCTGACTCCAAGACTTACCTTGGAGACCATTACAACACACATTCTCTCTTTGGCTGGGCACAGACAGAACCAACTTTCAAGTAAGTTTTCTAAATATTTCTAATCAGATTCCAGGTGATTAAAATGCATTTTAAAAGCCACTGATGTTATCTGGAAAATCTGTAATAGTATTTAATAAGAAACAGACCCAAGTTTTGTTTTATTGTTTGCCATTTAGTAAGAAGTTTGAAGAAAGGAGAACCTTGGAACAAGGAACAGAATCCTTTCTAATTTTACTTTTCTCAGCTGAATCAGGATGTATGTATAGGGGCTAACTTTTCAGCTGCTGCTTTTGTATATTTAGAACAAGATGCTCCTGTGCTCTGTTAGAGCTTCTCACGAGCGTTTGCAACAGAAGCAGCCTTGTGTGGTGTCAGGGCTATTTATCTGTCCCTTCACTATTGTGGTAGAGGAGTTTCTGTCACTGTCAGTGGAGAATCCAAACTGTGCAGGTCCTCTGGCTGCTTCTGGAGCTGCCTCTGGTTCCTGGCAGGCAGTGTTTTGCAAATCGGCTTGGGGCTCAGTTGGTTCAGGAGGTCAGGGCTGCATTGCAGCACAGTTGCTGTCAGCTACTGTAAAACTCATTTTGCAGCTGGGAAGTGCTCAAAACCAGCTTACGCAGGCAGGCTGTTGCTGTGGAAAGCTAGCTGTCAGATTAAACGAAATGGGCAAATCGTGCCTTTTCCAGCAGGGATTGAGCTAAAACACTGGGAAATTTAATACCACAATGGAAGAGCCAAAGCAGGGGTCCATGTGTAGCCTATTTCAGTATTTAGCACTCATTTTCAGAAGGTGGAATCTGATAGCATCCAGAGGACGTGGTTAAGTGAGCCTAATTCTGGTGTTGATGTGTTTGTATTTTATATGCCAAGTCCAGGGCAAGGGAAGCCCTGGGAAGAAACAGAAGTAATTTGCCCACTCTTATGGGCCTGGCTGAAGCACAGTTCTGCTTCTGAGAGAAAGAACAGGAAGGGCTTGAACCCTGGACTTCTTACCATGGTTTGTGGGCCCCTATTCCCCAGTCTCTGAAGAGATCCTCCCAACAAACTTCTTTTGCTTGGCCAAATGTGGAGAAGACCACCAAGAGTATATGCAAAGGTTGATTTTGCTGCAACGCTGGAAAACTTTGGAGTATCTTTCATACGTATTCATTTGGGTTTCTCAAATACATTTCTTTTCAAGGCTGGTGGTATATCCTTTCTGCAATCACTCTTCACAAAGAATATAGTAAATGAAATTACTGACAGGAATATTTAGCACCCAGCATCAATTGCAGGATATTGGATGAAAATGAATGACAACTTTATGTTTGTATTAAAAAAAAAAAATTCTAAGAATTATTCTAAGGCAGGCAGAGAATAGGAAATGTGTCTCCTGGCCTATGTCAAATGGTTTGAATTTGAATACATGAACTAGCAGCAATCAGTTTGTGCATAGCTTAACACCAAGAGTTATTTGCACATGATATTCTGTAAATAATTTAAATCAACAAATGCATTTGACAATATTAGGAGCCGTTCTGCAATGGTTCGTAAAAGACTGAAATTATTCAATAAATTACTTGCTACAAATTGTGTATGCAGCTCTGGATCATAGTTGAGTTGATCTGATATTGCCCTCATTAGCACCTGTATTTGCAAATGGAGCCAAAGACAGCCAGAGGAGAGCACTCCTGCTCAAGACATCCATGAAAGGCTCCAAAATAATATTTAGACAAAGCACGTGGAGTCTTGTGCAGTTATTGGCTCAAGAGTGCACCTGCAAACCAGAACCAGCAGGGCCCTCAAGGTCCAAGAATTGCACCTCTTGCTGCATTTGGCCCCTGAAATTATTATATTCAGTCTTCCATGAAAGCTGTTGGAGGTTTTTTTGCTTCAGAAGCAAGTGCTAAAGCACTTTAAAGTCTCTGTGCCATTACAGACCCAAGAGCAAACACTGGGCCATTATGAATGCGGGTGAAAGAACTCTCGATGAAATCTCATTAAGAAAAGGGAGAAAGAAGTAGATGGTGAACAACATGATTAATATTTCATGCTAGAATTTCCCAGAGAATCTAAATTGTGTTGCCCAAATAATATTAAAGCAGAGTTGAAGCTGAATTCCTGCAATACAAATAAAATACTGTGATTTATACTTATGAACAAAGAGGAGTTTTGTAATGGATTTGTTAGTAAGGCACATTCCTTGATTTTCTGGTGATGCAGCAAAATTATTTTCGAAAAACAGAGATAAATTCATTGTACTGCTAATTCTGTAATGAAACCTCATGTGTCAAAAAAGACAGGAAACGAGAGAAAATACTACAAGGATGGGGTGGCATTTTGAATGATTACAGGGGGTTTTCTTCTATTTTGATTATTTATTTTTTATAAGATGTTTGGATATAATTTTCGTATTTTTGTGTGGTTTTGGTTTTTTGGTTTTTGTATTTTGTTGCGTTTTTTTATGTTTTTAATTCCTGGGTATTGGGACTTTATTTACCAATACAAAGCTCTAAACAAATCCTATGTTGATAAAACCCTATTATATTGTTTTTTAGGAACTCATTGCACATTTAATTAAATATACTAGTATAGAAAGGAAATTATGATTTGAATTTTCATTTTAAGACATTGCTGAGAATAAATGAAATGCAAATTATTATTTACGAAGATTGAAAATACCTGAGACAAATTGTGTAGTGGATCAGATAGATTTTTGTTTGTTTGATTTGGGTTTGTTTTGTTTTGGCCACTGTGTAAATCTTCCTTTTATTTGCAGTTTTGCAGCCACATTTTCATGTGATCACAATAATAGGGATAATAGGGATAATAATAATCATTTCATAAACAATACCCTTTCAGATAAAATTGTGCCTGAACGCTCAGGTCGATTATAAGATGTTTTGGTTACCATTCTTGTTTTTGATGATCTTGTTGCATTTCCTTGCAGTGTTGTCCAGCAGGCAACTGGAAAGAGGGCATTTGTCTTGAGTCGGTCCACGTTTGTGGGCAGTGGCAAGCACAGTGCTCACTGGCTTGGTGACAACTTCTCTCAGTGGAAGGACCTGCGCCGCTCCGTCATTGGAATCCTGGAATTCAACCTCTTTGGCATTCCCTATGTAAGTCTGGCATCCTCTAGGCAGGTGCTGACTTATACACAATGTCACTTGAAATTAATTCAAATGTTTTCTGAAACAAGCCACTTGAGGTGGCCAACAGTAACAGCCTCCACAGCCTAAGGAACTGCAGATTAAAAGGCTAAATGTCAGTCTTGGCTGCTGCAGGGGAACAAAAATAGCACTGCAAGATTTGGACTGACTTAATGTATGCTATCCAAAACTAATCTCTTTGTATTATGTATTCTATGATTTGGCCCCCTTCATATATTTCTGTGTTTGCCAGTTGGGATGGAGAATTTGTAGAATTACTGAAATACAGGCAGATCTTCCACAGTGAACTTAGTGCTGTAGGAGACAGTACAGTCTCAGTCAAGAAAAATTTTATCATTATAGAGCATTGTTATAAAGTAATTAGAAATAGGGATTTCTTTCCAAAAATATTTTTATTAGCAAATTTCTGTAGTCTGTCATTTTTGTGCATCAGTCACAATCACAAACACAATCTTATTCCTCCTTAGATTGGTGCTGATATCTGTGGATTTAACTACAACACTACCTATGAACTCTGCCTGCGCTGGATGCAGCTTGGCTCTTTCTATCCATTTTCCAGAAATCACAATGCAGAAGGAAACAGTGTAAGTAAACAAAGTTACATAAAGCTGTAGCCTGTGGTTACAGTTATGTGGACAGTGATTTGTATTACTTTCTCCGAAATTACCCCGCCATTCTTGAGTAAACTGGAGCAGTGGGTGAAAAGGAGCACTGCACCGAGAGCAGGAATTATGCAGTGAAATGTAAATTTTTCCCATCCATAATGTAAAGATAACATAGAAACGCTGGTCTTCTCACACTGTTGCTAAAATTCGTCTGTTTCCTCTTTTACCTACTGAAGCCCAGGTTTTATTTAAGAGCCAGAGAGTGTCAGTGTATCTTCCTACTTCCTTGATTGCTACAACTTTTGTTTCAATACTTCTGTAATTATAGTAAGTATTGCAGGCAGGGGAGAGAGATCATTATACACCATTCTTGCTATTTAAAAGCAAGTTACAAACATGTGAAAATTCCAAGGAGAGGCACCAATAGTGACATCATTATCAGAGGCAAGCAAGACCAGAAAAGGCTAATGAGCCTGTGAGATGAATGAAGAAGTGCAGCCTTAGTCCAGATCCATGCCCTAGTTTCAAAATCATAAAAGTTCTTTAAAGACTTGTTGCAAATAGAAAGAAGTATTAGAAAGCTTCTAGCTCTGAAGTTTGAAAGTCTTGCAGCCTTCATAATTATTCTGTGTTTATCTGCAACCGTGATGAAATGGTTCTGCTTGTTCAATAAATGTTTGGGGTTTTTTTCATTCTGTAAACTGATCTGTACAATGCTGGAGCTCAGGTTATTTGCTAACCTTCAGTTTCTTTGAAGTTGCATCATCAAAATGCTGCGACATTTACACTCCCAGGAAGACCTTTGTCTCTTCATGAAAGTATGATGAATGTTCAGCAATTGGGCAAATGCAGGAAAAATAAGCTATAGTACTATCATTAAGAGGGTCAGGTATCAGCCTCTAGATCCCTGAGGTATTTCTTTGTAGGAGAACAAATGTCTGTGAGGTATTAGCTGCTGCTGTTGTGAAATTTTCTATTTGCCTCCCTAAATAGAAAATTGCCTCCTCTCTAACTAAAGTTAGAGGTGTATATATGTTGCTTGGCCCTTTGAGCATGCAAACAGAGTCTGACCTGGGTGAGTGGATATCAATCTCATATGTGCAATTCAATAAGCAAGAAGAGAGCAATGGGTCTATATGATGGGTGCTGCAGCTCAGAGATATATTTGGTTTTATTGGATTACTTAAATCCATTTGAAATATCGTGTTCAGGGAAAGAAATGAACAGGCATTTTGGGTGACTCAGCATCATCTAAGAAGTCTGACTATTTTTTGTGAAATTAAGCAGTGTTTGTACAGTGTCAGAATATTGGTAAAAATATAGTGCAATTTTTGAAATAATAGATGGATGCTCTGGAGCTCAGAGCCAGCAGGGAGTATTCTTGGTGAGTAATTCTGACATAAACATAATAATGGTGAAATTTTATTTAAGTATTGAATTTAATTACCATTAGGTTAGTGTTAAAATAAAATCTTAAATACCCACTTCGCCTAATTCACTGGGTATTTCAAACAGTATAATTAATATTTTTCTTGTCTGAAAAGCACTAGATAATATAAAAAGCTTTGTTACTTCTGTTACTTTTGCATTTCATTATCCTTGGAATTCATCATATAGCCTTCAGCTTTAATGAGAAAATTGAGTACTCTGGAATGATTTCATGAAGGAGAAAGGGAGCCATGTGATTTGTAAGCTGGCTGTTTAGCACTGGAGAGGTTGACAGGAGGAATTAAGGGAAATGTAACGCTTTCCCATATCAGCACTGCCCTTGGCTGTGTGCTGTGCCTGCCATCCCAGGGGAGAGTCAAGGTTGCATTGGAGTGAGACCAAAGCCAGCTGATGAATACAGACAGACTGCTCCAACCTGCCCCCTTGATGGTGGGACCAGTGCAAGCCCTGTCTCACTCCTGAGAGACTCACTGCTCTCTCCTGAGCACTGCTAGCAGTGAGGAGCTGATGTGTGGGTGTACTGTCTGTCAGGGTATCCTAAAATGGGGCACACAGGAGGAGAAGTCGAGTTTCTTGAATGGATGAAATGTTTTCTGTACCACACACAGTCACTTTGGTCACATCTGTTGGCTTCAGCAGGGTTATGAGTTTACTCTTTTAAGTAGACTTGCCTTTATATTCGTGAAAAACGTAATTATGCTTTTGACTTTTATGCAGATTATTAGTCTTCCTTTTTTTCCTGAGTTTCATCTCCTTTGAAAGGGCTAGCATCTCCAGGAAAAATTAATTTCTAGATGCAGGGTATCCATTCCTGAGCACAGGCATGGAGTGCCAGCTTCCCTCTCCCTCATAAGGTTAGAGGTGGTTGGAGAGGGCTCACATACATTTTGGTGGGGCCTGATCTTTTTGAACTGATTGGAATTTTTCAAGTTCAGAATTTTATACAAATTTTAGTTTGGGAATAATGGATGCTGTTCTTAATATATCTTAATATATTTGCAGTTTGCAAATGAGTGCTTTTTCTTATTTAAACACTCACTTCCGTACCCTCGTGCCAGCCGCAGCTCTCCTTACGTTGCACACAGCTTCTCTGCTGAGTTTGTTTCGAAGCTCAGTACAAGTCTAAGCTTTTCCTGAACAGGAACAAGACCCAGCCGTGTTTGGAGATGCTTTTGCTGAGGTATCTCGTGCCACTCTTCGGATCAGATACTCCCTGCTGCCATACTTATACACCCTGTTCTACGAGTCTCACGTTCATGGAGGCACGGTGGTGCGGTCACTGATGCACGAGTGAGTTTGGAGTCTCTTTTTTATTGTAATTTGCTCACAAAGTAGTTGAGCTCTTATGTCTGTATTGGTTGATATCCTTAGTAGAATAGTCACAGTATTATTATTGCATGCTCTCTTTTTAAAAAAACAGCTGAACAGTTAAATCAATCAAGTTATATGCACAAAGATAACTCTTAATATATGCAATTAATTTCCATGAATATATAACCTGTATTTGTTTCCAGTGGGGAGAAAAAGACAAACTTAAGAAAGAAGAATTCTGAAAATTTTTAGTCTTAGGGAAATATATAGTTCTTTTTTATTTCAAAGGTGAGAGTCACATACCTGTATTTTCTGTATTTGAACGAAATCAATGAAATCTGTATTCTGATCCAGAATGCTAAAAGGCCTCATACAGAGAGTCCAGTGATCCATAGTATTCGACTTTTTTTCCAATTTAGAACTTGCATCTGCATGCTATCTATGAAACCCACATCTGTGTCCACAAATTGCACAGAGAAAACAGAGAGAGATCTTTGAGTGTAGAAACAGGTGCAAAACTGAGATTAATAAATGCAGACTGAAAAGCCCCTTTGAAAATTAAACTCAAATTTTTGGAACAACTCATTTTTTCTTTTTGGAAGAAGCAGAAATGCAGCTGAGGTTTAATTTCCCTGTCCTCATCTTTTAATTTGTTTTTTAAACCTGCTTTTGGTTAATTTTCTACTCCAGAATGCTTTATGCAAAGACTTGAGCAAAAGGAGTGTGAACAATACTTATGAAAGCCTGAAGTTCTGCCACAATTTCATTTCATTGGTGCAGGCTCTGTCATAGGCTGTTTAATGTTCCTTTTTTTGTATTTAGATTAAATACATTCTGGTTAAAGGGTAAGGCATTTTTTGCAAGTTAAACTGAGGTTACACTACAGTGCAGACCATTAAAGTATGGAAAGGATATGCACAAAATCTGTTTTGTTTACTCAGCATAATGGTTAACTGATAAATTTTAAAAGCAGTATTCTTCCTCTTTCTACTGGGCAATGTCATTTTACTAGATAAAATTAGAGAGAATTTTATAGGTACTCATAACTTAAAATCGGCTATATGCTATTTCAAGTATTTATTTTAGGTCTATTTTTGCTTAATATGATTTGTGTTAATATTGGAAATGCCCAAGTTAATTTTGGCATTAATATTATCTAATCTCTGCTAATACAAAATTATTTTATCATTAAAGCTGGCTTTCTGACCATTATCAGCATACCTGTGCTCTAAGTGGGCCATATGCACATTGGCAAATTTCCAAATTTGCTTTGATTAGAGTTGTAGAGCAGTCTCAGATGTACCAGTAGAGGCTTCTGTTGGATGAAACTGAGATGAGAGGTTCACTACAAACACTGATATGAGCTTAGTCAGCAGGACCAGAGTGGGATTATGAGGAAATAAAACCTCTCAAATGCATGTAAGTAGGGTAGGCATCAGGAGATCAACACCAACTGTTTCCCTGCCCAGTGCCCCTACTGGCATCCTGGTCCCATCACTTGCTAATGTTACCATAGCTCCTAAAATGGCTTAGAAGTGTTTCTTACTACTACTAGTTAATTCTGTTACTAGTTAGTCTGGTTACTATTATTCACTGTTATTACTAAATGTGTATTTCTTACTATTTCTAATTAATACTAAGCAGTTTAGTAGTGGGTCTGCCCAAGTAGAGAAAGTGACCCAGATGCTAGCAAGAGGAGAAATGTGGAGCTTTGACAAAAAGAACCGAAACAGAATTTTCAGTGTATGGATGATGGAAGTTTACATCAACCTTGCCTCTTACTTGTAAAAAATACAAAGGAAAACTAAAAAACTCTTGCATTAGTTTTTCAGGTGAAGTTCTTATGAGTTCAGAGTCCTCACCATGAAAACAACTGTACCCAGGCAGGGAGTCTCCAAGCAACAGCTATTTCATGTGGACATTCCATTCCATTTTGAACATTTAGGGGCTCATTTCAAGTAACAAACAAGAACAACATCCCAGTAGATTCTTTTAAGTGTGTTTGATCCCTTGGAGGCTTTCACTCTGTAAAGCAGAGGTGTCGATATCTCAGGTATCCAAAAAAGACTGTGAGGTGGTAATCCATTAGTGGAAGGGAAAGTTGTGTTTAATGGCTAACCAGGGGGGAAATATTACAGAAAAGAGGCCAGCATCTCACCAGAGGAAGCAGTAGATGGAATTAAATACCTTTCATAGATGACAGCGTGCTTTAATGGCTTATATTTTCAAAATGGAAAGTTCATTTGTTTACTGAATTTGTGCTAGTGGTTGCTATAATTGCAAGAGAAAATTGTTCTGAGTTAAGGGTGAGAAGCTTGTTTCCATGTACAAATACAATTGATTCTTCTTTTTTCATAATTTCTTCATCAGCTTTTTGTCCTGCAATCTCCCACAACAAAATACATTTTATTATTATTGCAATTTTATTACAGTGAAATTGAAAATACAGAGAACCTGTTGAGATGACAAGAAAAACCCAGGTTTTATATTTCAAAAACTTTAGGACAAGGTAATTCATCAAAAACCATAATCTGCTTTAAACACTTACAAAGTATTATGTCAAAATGCAGTAATGACCAAGACTAGGGTGTCCAAAAGAGCTACTGTTCTGTACAGAAAAAGAAACTCTGAACAAACTGAGATTTCTTTCAAGCAGAGCCCGTGCCTGAAAGAACATTTTTTCTTAAGTTCCGTGTACTTGTCTATGTTTGCAATATTTTAGAAATATGAGCACTTAAGAGGTGTCTTTTTATTGCCAAGTTATCTTTACTTATCTGGTTAAATTTCCATAAGCCTGGGCTGGGTGCAGTGTGTGCCTTTGCCCCCAGCAGGCAGGCTGTCAGAGCAGGGCACTGACACTGAGCCACTCTGCTTCAGCCAGTGTTCAACAGAGACCTGGCTTTAGACAGGGGCAGCTGCAAAGTCCATGAAACAGACAGAGTAAAGGAATTTTTAAACAAGCAGTTTATATATCCTTAGAGGATAATGTGTAAATATGCAATAGCCAGTGCGAATTTGTCAAAAATGCAGGAAAACTAGACCAGTTGCCATCTCTGACAAGGCAGCAGGGCTGTTGGAGGGGCAAAGGAGTGGCAGAAGTCAGCAGGTACAAGTTACCTTCATTTTAGGAGGATTTGAAATGTGGATTTTCCATGTGACGTTTTTATAAGAACTAGGATCCATTAATTATTTCCTCATGAAGAGACTTACAGATTATGGAAAACCTATTTAAATTCTCAAGGATTTTATGCTGGATGAAAGGAGGTTTCTGAGTTGGGAAGGATCTCTCTTCTTTGCTGTTCAATTTTTTCATTAGCTGATGCATGGTGGAATAGAGATTTCTTCCCAGGAGAAGGCAGGTGATGCCATGCAAATGGGACTGTGAGCATTCTGGAGAACATGATCAGAATCCAGAACAATTTCAGTGCATTGAATAAAATGGACTGAATTCCATAGGTTTTTCATCCATTCAGGAGAGCAGTTAAAAAGCACAATTTGTATGAGTGTTGCTCTGTGTTTGTCTTGCAAACAATTTCAAATGTAAATCTGTGAAAGATGTGGGAAGCCAAATCCAAGGTTCACAAATGCTTTAGATCCTAGAGCAGTGTTTTTCCTCTGTGTTCCTTCTCCTGGCCCCGATCCTGCTTGTTGGCTCCCACAATGAAGTGTCAGCCCACTGAACAGAATTGTTTTCCCGTTGTTGCTGTTCTGAAAAGAAATCAGCTTCAACATTTTGTGAGAGTTCTGGTCTCCTCTAGAATGGTAGGTACTACTAAAATATCTGAATTTCTGTCCAGCTTTTGGCATTCCTTCAACCAGGAAAAATATTGGGCTGTGTTGAAGGATACTTTGAGGAAGCAGATTTCTTGTCACAGTGAGTAATATCAAAACATTTGGCAAATTCTAACGACTATGAATTAACATTGTGTATTTCACTTCAAAATAGATTTACCTCTGATCAGGAGACTCATGGAATAGATACTGCCTTCCTTTGGGGACCTGCCTTTATGATTGCTCCTGTTCTTGAAGAGGCAAGTACTGTAATTAAAAATGCCATCATACTGAAATAAAAGAAACGAGTGGTGCTTAGGGCATTGGATGACATTCAGAGCATGTTTGCTCATATCCATCCCTTTCTGGTCTCCACTGTCAAAGCCTGCAGAACACATTTCTGAGCAACACAGACAGTACAGTGGGAAGATGAAAGTGAGGACCCAGCCTTTCCCTTTTATTCCAAGGGAGGAATGGATGTAAAGAGGCTGGAAGCTGCCCCTCACGTGCTCCTGTTATTGTGCTGGCAGCAGTCTCCAAGGACACACACAGAGCAGTAATTGTTGAGCTAAGAAGAAACACACAGATATGAAAGCAAACTGGTTTCCATATTACTGTTCACCCACAGTGTTTTGGAACTACAGCATCTCAAGTGCTGTGGTAGGAGTTTCCCAGCATCACAGGCAAAGGCAGTTATTATGGAAACAATAATGATGATGTAAGCTGCTAACAGGACAGGTTTTAAAAGCAGCATTTTCCTCTGCTGTGCTGGGCACAGTCCTGGGGTCATGGCTGTCACTGCTTGGCTGGAGCAAGGGTATGTTTCTCTCCTTGCCCACCATTGACTGCTGGCAGCTATGTCTGAGCAGATCTATTTGCATGTGATGTATCCTAGTGCTGTTTGCAATCAGCGTGCTGCCAGAATATCTGATATATCTCTAGATGTTGCTGATGATCAAACATGTAAACAGGACCCCGTTACTCACCTTGTTTTTTAACCAACCCTTTTGTCTTTATGAATTTAATATAAACTAAATTCTAAAACTATTCTAACCCCACTGAGGCACTTCATTCATTAGTCTTTTATCTTCAGACTCCCACAGGTTTCTAATAGCTGATGAGTAGAAAGAAGATTTCACAGGGTCTCAGACCAGCAAGATGGTGAAGGATGGGGAAAAAAACTCTTCCCATGAAGAGGGAGTTGCAAGCCAAGACAGGCTTCCTGCACAGAATTGAATAAAAGGGGACATTATAAGGATATATGAAATGATAGGGGGTCTAGATAAGGAGTTCCTGATGTTTTTTGAACAACTTCAGCACAAAAGGAAGGTTGCATGCCTGTGGCCTGATGAGGGAAGCAGTACTTTGAAGGCAGCACATTGCTGGGTCTTTCAGTGTGATAGCTGGCAGCCAGGGCTATGGCAGTTGGCAGGGCAGGGGCAGAGGTGAGATGTAAGCCCCTCAATGTGGCAGTGCAGGCCAGCAGTGACTGTGTCAAACTGCAGCTTGGCATCTGCTTGTGTAGAGAAGATGAGTCAGGGATGACTTGACCTTCACTCCTTGAGTCCTAGGATGAGAGCATGCCTTGCACACTGGTTTGTTATTTAGGGAGTCATGAAGGTGAGGGCCATGGAATCATAGAGTCATAGAACAGTTTGGCTTGGAAGGGACCTTAAAGATCATCTAGTTCCAAGCCCCCTGCCATGGGCAGTGACACCTCGCACTAGGCTAAGTTGCCCAAAGCCCCATCCAACCTGGCCCTGAAATCATCATGACTCAGATGATGCTTACACACTTTGGTGTAGACCAGAATATCCAGAGTTGTCATAATACTGCAGAGAAAAGATGGAGGGGGAAACATCTTGCCTTTATAGGGTTTTTCATATATCTAAAATCCTTAAAATGTCATATGGTAAGTTTGCCTTAACTCTTCTCTTCCACCTATACTTTTTTGTTCCACAAGATTCCTGGAGTAGTCCTTGGGGCTAATCCATAACCCTGCAAAGGAGCAGACATCTACACTGAGAGTAAAAATTAATCTATTTGTGAGAATAAGCAACTTGTGACAAAAATGGAAGTATGTTTTGATTCCAACTGTTCCTGGAGTTATTAATACAAAGTGCCTTTAGCATGATTTCATCCCTGCAGCGATCTGACACAACACATGCTGCAAAATGAAGTACGGTAATTGTGCAATTAGCAAAACATTTATTATTTATTATTACTTATCTGCAACTTTAAATTGTTTACAAGAAGAGAAGGATCTGTATCCTCTGTGTCTTGCAAAGGCTGCCATAACCCTCACTGGGCCTGCTCAGATGTTGGAGGAGTATACCTTGGCCAGTTACATTTGCAAGACATAGAGCTATGTACTAGAATAAAATAATCATGTAACATTGACTCATCCCAGGCTATGGCAGTAAACCCCCCCATAAATAGGATAGCCTTGTCTGTTTAGTATTATAGATGAGCCAGCACTATTCCACTGCTATGACAATAACTCAGCCATAATATACAAAATTTGATGTTATTAGAATATTCAGCATACATCTCTCCATGCACAAATATAATAAAGCTAATGTAATATCAGAAATGCAAAAAGAAAAAAGACTTTAATCTCTTTATAACAATTACAGGGAGCAAGATCTGTGACTGTATACTTCCCTGAAGCACAGTGGTTCGACTACTATACCGTATGTATTTTTAAGATTAATTTTCTTACTTTTAAAAAATAATTTAAAATGGTTCAATTCCAACAAAATAACTTTTAGCAATCTTCAGCAATATTTTTACCTGAGCAGCTGTATTTAAGAAAACTAGAGAAAAAAGGTCTGCATCAGGCTAGCTGGGAGAGTAAATGACACAGCTTTCAGTAACATTTTATTTTCTATTTTTGCCATGTAAAGCTCTAAGACACAGCAAACAGAATTTTCAAGAGCAGCCCAGACATGCGTGAAAATGTCAGGATTTCTTTCTTTGCCCCCCACTTTTAATTCTTGTTCTCTGATGCACAGAGAGAGAGGCAGAAACCCAAGCCACACTCCTGAGAACATGCCACGAACCCTCCCGTGCATGTCCTTTTGCACATGCATCATTTTGACAGAAGGCATATTGGGAGCGCAAGGTGAGGCACCCATCTGGAAGATGCTTCCAAGAGCTGCAGAACAATCTGCTCTGTGGGACATGCTAGTACCTTCTCTTCAGGGCCTGAGTCTTGACCTTTCCAACACCATCCCCAGGACCACATTTCCAAAAGTGCTCTGCTGCAATCTGCAGGCTAAGCCCAGTGTTGGCTTTAACAGGAGCAGTTAAGCTGATGCTAAGAGCTTTCAGAAATGTGAGCCCAGGATCATCAGGCTGTTGTTAACTCTCCTGAGTGTCCCTGGCAGAGGAGCAGGCAGAACAGAACTGCTCTCAGAGGAAATGCAGACTTATTTTTAAATAAGTTTGGTAATTTTCAGCATTTGGCTGGTGTTCTCAGATGGATGTTCATCCAACCCTTTCCTCTTTCTCTTTTCATAAGACTGTGATGTTGCAAAGTCCAGCATTTAATTCAACTCTCCTCTGAGCCCCCTTGCTGGCCTGGGTACAGGGACAGTGGCCCATGTCCCTTGCCCTGCCTATGTGCCTGCCTCTGGCATTACTCATCTCCCAGTATTTGGCACTTGTCATGCACCTGATGCTTATCCAAACCAAAGCTGGGTGCTTGCCAGCAGTCATAATTCTCATTTACAGAGGGCAAGAACAAAGCCTTCCTGTTATTCACTCTGTACATAAGTCTTGCCTACAGCTGGTTTTGAGGCATTAGAGAACTTCATGCTGGTTGTCCACACACACACAAATTTCACTCACTGAATGCTGTAATTACTTTTTCAAAAGGTGAAGAATTGTTCTTAGAGAGAAGAAAATCTACAGTTTACATTCCCAAATGACTATGAATCACTTACCTTAAACTGAATTGTGACTGGCTCCATCTGTATAAAAAGAGGAAGCAAAAGTTTCTTTTTCTTTTTGCTCAATGTCTTTTTTTTTACAGCATTTAGAATAATGATACCATTTTTAAAGACCATTTGCTGTCTTTCAGTCATGATATTTCTATCTCAGGCATATGCGTAACTGCAGGGGCTAGATCCTCTTTCATGTTAAAAAGGAAACAAGAATAATGTGCCTGAAATGAAAATTCACCCCTTGCTCTCTTTTCAGTGGTCCATATGTATAGTGCCTCAATTGGCATTTTTTAACTGCTTTAATTTTTGTGGTAGGGTCTTACAGTGCCAAGTGCCTGGAAGAAGAAATATGCTACTGTGTCTGCCCCACTGAACAAGATCCCTCTGTACATCCGTGGAGGGTACATTCTGCCACAACAGGCACCAGCCACAACCACTGCTGAGAGGTAATGTCACGTGTTTGTCACCAAGCAGCCACGGTGTGGGTCAGACCCACAGATGGTCAAAAAAGCAATCAAAAGAATGTATGGAAGAGAGACTATCTGCAGCTCCCAGCTGCCATCCCAGGTGATAAGTGCAGTATTTTTATACCACTGTTCGCTCCATTTCATTAGGAGAAATCACCGCAGAGATGACCTGCGTCACTGTTAGCACAGCTGACGCCTACTCCTGCCTCTGTGATTATGGTCAGAAAAGCTTTTGCACCTCTTACTGCCACACTGACCTGCTGTCAGTCATTCAAAGTAAATGTATGCAAGGGGAAATGCAAAATTCTTCTTGGGTGAATTTATCAAATGCTGTAAACAAGGTGGAAAAGCTCAAATCTTCCTTCAGGAGAAAATATTTCCCCATGCCGATGGATAATACTGGTCTCAAGTCTGAACCATGCTCAGAAGCTTATGTGAGTAAGAAAGAGAGGGGCAACACTGTGCAGGAGCTATAGTAGTACTGGTTACCACTTGACTCCCAGACCATCCAACTATCATGCATTAAGGCCACAAAAGAAGGGGGAGCTTGTCCACACGAGCACTCAAAACATGGGAAATCTAGACTCCAGTGGGACAAGGAAAGGCAAAGATTTTGCCATCATTTCTAGAGTCCTTTTGATGAACGCTGTTGCCTTTCTTCTGTCATGACATTTTTTGTAACCTTAAAATGGGAGTTGTCTTCAGAAGATTTTGTTAAGTTGGAAGGGACAGTGCCCACAGGTTAGTACTGACACTTTTCAACGTGTTTGTCAACAGCCGCCTGAACCCGTTTGGACTCATTATTGCCCTGGATGAACAAGGACAAGCCTCTGGATCTCTCTTCTGGGATGATGGTGATTCCATTGGTAAGCCTGGTCCCCTGCTGTGAAGCAGTACCTGCATACAGGGTTCTCCGCAGGCCACCTTTTCAACAGCATAATGGCACTGGCTGCTGCTAGAAATAGCTGGAGAACTGACCCCAGACTGAATGGTAGAAAG
The DNA here is from genome assembly GCA_013398615.1 of Brachypodius melanocephalos. Classification (NCBI taxonomy): domain Eukaryota; kingdom Metazoa; phylum Chordata; class Aves; order Passeriformes; family Pycnonotidae; genus Brachypodius; species Brachypodius melanocephalos. Next base: position 4,472,131 of record VZSR01001299.1, on the reverse strand, counting down.
GTCAATGAAAAGTTGAATGTGAGTCAGCAGTGCCCCGGCAGCCAGGAGTGTCCTGGGGGCATCAGGCACAGCATGGCCAGCCAGGCAAGGGAGGGGATTGTCCTGCTCTGCTCTGCACTGGGGCAGCCTCACCTCAAATCCTGGGAGCAATTTTGGGCACGTCAGTATAAAAAAGGAACTATTAGAGAGCATCTAAAGGAGAGCAACAAGGATGGTGAAGGACCTTGAGAAGAACCTGTATGAGCAGTGGCTGAGGTCCCTTGGTCTGTTCAGCCTGGAGGAGACTGAGGGGAGCCCTCACTGCAGTTACAACTTCCTCATGAAGGGAAGAGAAGGGACAGGCACTGATCTCTTCTCTGTGGTGACCAGTGACGGGACCCGAGGGAGTGGCCTGACGTTGTGTAAGGAGAGGTTTACGTCAGATATTAGAAAACAGGTTTTTCCCCCAGA